>JAJMFN010000348.1:0-74558 GCA_030574735.1 Hansenula sydowiorum
CCAGAAGGTACTTTGTTGTATCATGGTAACGAAAACGGTGATATTCCAACAAGCGTGGAATGGATTGCAATGGACCATGAGTTCAGTTATTGGTTCATTGCCAATAGAGCTGGTCCTAAAAAAAATGAAACCTCTCCAGGTGGTCCAAAGCACGGGCCAGGAGGTCCAGGGGGCTCAAAAGGTCCAGGTCATTCAGACCAAGGTCCAGGAGGTATTGGCGGTGGCGGTGGTGGTAAACGTCCTGTAAATAAGGATCACAGTTCACTCTTAACTTTCCAAGCTGTCAAACCGTTAGATAGAATGATCTTGTTAGATGGTTCAAGTGGTGCCAAGACTAGCACTGGTGAAATGGATACCCAAGTGATTTTATCTCAAGCTGGCGTCAACGAATCAATTCATGAATATGAAGCTGCCAGAAGAATCTGTGAATGGGGAAAGCCATTTGGATTAGATGGGTTCATTAGAATTGAAGTTGGATTTGAAGCTGTCTTGTGTGACTTCAATAATGGTAAGTTGAACCTAGTTTCCAATATTACTTTGGATTGGCAAGAAGAAGCCATGGGTATGTCATTAGAGGGTGATAGTGAAGATCCAGTGCAAAAAATAGCTGCTTCCATTGGCGGTGTCGGTGGTCTTGATCAAATTTATCAAGGTGCTATCCATGACAAGCGTGATAGAAGAATCTTACTTGATTTCAAAGGATTAACCACTCCATTGAATAGAACCTATGTCAGTCCAGATCCATGGTTACGTCGTGTTCACAACATTTCTCAAGATATCAAAGATGATTTGATTAATGACTTGGCTACTTATTTCCAAACCCCTGCTGATCCATACTCGGGTACTGATTGGCAATTAACCACTGATGAAATTGTTGATAAATTCTCACCAATCTTGAAGAATTTGAACAACACTTTGGAGAATTACAAAGAGGATTCAACAGATGATGAATTGGTTGACTTTGCCTCTAATGTAACCATGTTCACGATGAATTTTGTCAGAAGATTCTCAGATCATTCAATCAAGGATGAAAATGAGAAAGTTGAAGCTGCAAAGAAATTCGCAGTTTATCAATACTCTCACCCAAACGCCAAGATTCAATCAGAAAGTGATTTGTTGATCTATTCATCAATCACCAAAGTTGTCTCTGAAATTGTGGAGCTATTATTCGAAACCAACAAGCAAAGTTTGAAATTATTGAATGCTAAATACGCAGCAAAGACAGACGTGGAGAAATATAGAAATGCCATCTCTGCCTCTCAACAACAATTGTTTCACGTCATAGAGACATTGGACTGGACCGCCTATTACGAATGTGCCAGAAAATGTAACTGGGACGAGGTCTGTTACACACCATCTTGGGGGCCAAACCCATTAGGATGGGGTGGTGAAGGTGAACCAGCTGCCGAACCTTACCATGGGAGACTCAGAGCCAAGCACGAATTGCAGTGTATCAGTTACAAGACCATCATGGAGAATGGTAAAAAGTAAGCACTGAGTATCTTGTTTGTGCTATATAATAATGTTTAGTTTTTATGATTTTAATATAAATATCAAGTGGTTTAGTGTAGTATTCAAGTATACCTATAACTCCATTACCCTCGGATCTTTCGTAGTGTCGGGTCTCGGAACTCAGGGCCCAAGAGATAATAACGTCAAGCCTTTTTAACCTCGCCCCTTGCGAGAATGACGATTACTTTTATTTAAACAGCACATAGATCTCGAGATTATAGATATAGCTCTAGCCATTCCCTTCATTTAGCAATTGATACATTGACACCATGACTGATGTTGTATTTAAGACAAAGACTATAGACTACAACGGTGGGAAACGGAATATCCTTATCCAAAACGAGAATGGGCCCTGTGCCTTACATTCCTTGATCAACTCGTTATTGTTAACAGTTGACCATTTGAGCTCTCCGGAGATCCATGATCTGGTTGCCCTTGTGAATAGTTCGGACCAAGTACCTTTGGATCAATTACTCAACTCGTTACAACAGATTGTCACTGCAAATCAACGTGCATATGGAATTTCCCCAGAGGATGTTCAGAATACTTTGAGATTATTACCAAGATTACACGAAGGTTTGGAAATAAATCCTCAATTTGATGGTAGTTTCAGTCCTGGTAATGAGTTGAACTTGTTTAGAAATTTTAACGTGCCATTGGTGCATGGTTGGTTGGTGGATCCAAGTAAATCAGAGTATGCTGGTGTGTTGAAGTATAATTCATACGAAACTGCTCAGAATGTTTTGATTGAGGCATATGATGTTGAACAGAAACCTGAAAGAGACAATGTCGATCAGGAAATCCTCAATGATTCTCGACAAATCAAATCATTTTTCGCTAGAACTGCTACCCAACTAACAGATTATGGGCTGCATTACTTACGAAACAATTTGGCAGAGGGAACCATTGCCGTCTTGTTCAGAAACAACCATTATGCAACCATCATCAAGAGTGGCAATGATATCTATTCACTAGTCACAGATGTTGGATTTGGGAATAGGAAAAACTACGTTTGGGAATCCTTACTGTCGATCAACGGTGCCAACAATTCATTCTTCACGGGACAATTCTCTCCAATTTTGGAAGACTCAACAAACCCATTCGAAGATCAAGTTGACCATGGTGATTTAAACTCTCAGGAAGAACAAGATCGTGCCTATGCAGCTGCAATTCAAGAAGAGGAAGATAGTAAAGCTGCCCAAAGATTGGGTCAGAGACAAGAACGTAACAATAATCAAAAAAGTGCTAAAGAGTCAAAGAAAAATTCACCAAAATTTAAAGACGGGAAGAAAAAAAGTAAGTGTATAGTTATGTAGAGTAGATAGAGGAGGTGGATTTTTTTGAAAATACATGAATCATGACGTTTACGAGTATATCAAATACAACATTTCATTTTCGTATAATTGTGAGCCAAAGGTTTCAATCTCTTCTTCTTTTGGAAGCCGGTGATGATTCAACATCGTCTTCACCACCAAAGAATTGATTATGAACAGATTCTTTAACAAATTCAGCCAGTTTTTCCTCTGGATTTTCACTCTCTGCAATTTCTCTCAATCGTTCTCTTTGTGAATCATCAATTTGTAGTTCAACATCTTCAGTTTGGTATTTATAACTTATATTTTGTCCCTCGATTTGATCCGGTCTTGGTAATGAATCCAGTATATTCCCCGAGTTCTCCGCTATGCTTTCATGATTCAACGATCTCAGATATTGTACCACTTCTGGGAATTCATCGTCATCATCTATGTAGTCTGCAGGTATTTGACCATCGTTATTCTTTAATTTCCAATCCGCCTGGAATTCTTCCACTAGTAATTTGGCAATTTCCACATCTTCGACATGGTGTAATGGAGAGTCACCCTCAGTGTCCTGTATGTTTATATCACCACCATTTGATATGAGATATCTCAATAGTTCAATATGACCATACGAAACTGCAGCATGGATTGGAGTGTACCCGTTTGGATCTTTGGAATTAGGGCTGAACTTGTCACTTTCGATGTAGCTTTTCACGGTGTCCAAATTATTGTCAGCAGCAGCTACCCAGATGTTGTTGACCATTGTCCTCTTATTCTTAATTTTGTTCAGCTGAGTTCAAACTTATTAATACTCATCGCCTTTGGTAAAAGCCCAAATTTTTTTTATGACATCTTGGAAACAAATTCCGGTCGGTCAAAATGGTCGGAATTGTACTCTGGTTTTTCTAGCCAACGTTTCATTCAGACTTTTGAGATAGATTTGAAGAGATCGTACTAGAAGATCCCTATTGTTACAGAAGGGATACTCGATATGGCCTCTGACGAGATACCCCCAGTGGTGAAGAGTGTTTTACCAACCCCTCCAGCGAGGGAATCGGATGTCAAAGGGTTCGAATGGTGGAGACGTACAATGCAATACAATACAGGTTTAGGCCTTACAGAAGATGAAAAGAAAAGTTATGAGAACGATGCAAGATATAGAAAAAACCAACAAGATTGTGAAACTTGTTACAAATACCGTGATTGGGCTCTTCAATATTCCCCAACTGTGATATTCATGCTACAACAGATCAAAAAGGCCGGAGGAGAGGTTAGTGATGATAAGATCATTTGTGATCTTTGTGATGAATGGAAAGGTGGAGGGTTCAACCCAGAACTAGGTGTGCTACTGTGTCAAAATAGAATCCTGAACAAGTATCATTTGGAAGACACACTATCGCACGAATTGGTTCATTATTATGATAATGCCAAATTTAAAGTTGACTGGATCAATCTGAAACATCATGCTTGTTCAGAAATCAGAGCAAGTTCCCTAAGTGGTGAATGTAGAATCATGAATCAAATTGGGAAAGCCGGACTAACAAAGTTTGGGAGAGGTCATCAAGAATGTGTGAAGAGAAGAGCTACGTTGTCGGTGTCTGCTAATCCACAGTGTAAGGATAAAGAAGAGGCTAAAAGAGTTGTTGATGAAGTATTTGATTCCTGTTTTAAAGATACTAGACCATTTGATAAAATTTATCGTTGAGGAGAAGAGATACTGGAAAATACTTGATATTCATGTAAATAATATATAATAATAATGATAATTTTTTTTTTGTGGAATATTGCTAGGGGGAAGTAATCTATTCTTTGTTTTCACAATTTTTGCTTGATTGTATGCAGCATTTTTGGGTACCTAGATGTTAGGAGGTTGTTTAAAAAGTTAGATATAGTGTACACATCAATGAAGGTCCACTAACAATACCAAGCCAAAAGATTACATTCCCGAAAGTTTTTCTCTCTTTTAAATATTTGGATTTGGAAATAGCCACCAATGGTAATTGAAACATCTGTAATAATAGTAGATATCCTCTCATCTTATGGAAGAGAACATACATTGCCATTTCATGAACAATGGAACTCAATAAAAATGTGAAGATAGTTGCTGAAGTTTTACTCAATCTCATTGCACTAATTGAACTATGATAAACATGTCTTAATAAGAATTTATGCACTGGGATGTTCCATTCTCTTGCAAATTGATCCCAAGAAATACAATTCCACCAATCACCATAAAAATCTCTATCACCAAATTTACTCAATTCGGCAATACAATTCAAGATCGCATCCCAAATCAAATACCATACCAAGATATAGATCAATAGGAAAGGCGGCATGATGTTAAGCAATAATAATGGGTAGTGTAAGATTCTTTCAAACAATGGTAACTCTCTTAGATCAATAGCTCTCATAGCCAATGGATACATATAGTTTTGTGCAACAACAATCAGCAACATGATGACACCAAAGATAGCGGCTAATTTCTCACCGACATAAGTCCATCTAATCTTTTCAGCTCTTGGGTAATCAATTTGATATACCAAAGTTGGGAACATTGTGTAAGTGAAGAAATTTTTCAAATTGATGTTTGTTGGGAAAGGTTCAATTGCAGATTGTGATTGTAGTTCAAATTCACAAAACTCAAGGGATTTTTGAATCAATTCCTTTGTATGTTCATCATCTATATCTTCATTTTTCTTTTGGAATTGACGACAAAATTCCAATTCATCATGAATTCTCCATAAATAACCGTTATAAAACCCAAATGAATGCATCTTCATCAAGAGAACCAATTGGTGCAAAAACAAGAAAATCTTACCGATCCATGGGAAGTTACGATGCTCCGCAACAGACATGAAAACCACCAAGAATACCAATTCATAAATAGATAAGATGATCCAACCGGATCTCGACCAGCTTAAAAACCCCTTGGCAATCAAAGAATGTAAGATAAATGCAAAATAGGTGGATAAGTACATAACTAAATCCATGAATGCAATGTCAAATAGATCCGTCAGCAAAAGAGCCACAATTTGAGATTCCAAGCCATGGGCAAGAATATAATTAACACATGAATCAATGACTGTGACAGAAACACCTAACCAGAACAGCACATAAAACCCTGCGAATCTATTACTCTTGGTTGATGAATTATCCAATATTGATTCAACATTTGTGAACTTAACATCGCTTAATTTGGATTTCGGTAACCCATCTTTAAATCTTCTGTTATCCACCACGACTTTGGTTTTCAAATCGTACAACTCTTGATCGGTGGCTTTCCTAATCAACTTCAACTTTGGATGACGGGTAGACACTAATTTATCTTTATCTCTAGTGCTCTTTGAGAATGGATTCAATCCGATTTTCTCAACAATCGGCTCTGGTGATTGTTCGGCGGATGACTCTCCAGAGTTTATAGGAGGTGTTGAAGATTGATCCGTCTCCTGATTCAAAGCGATCTTGGAATCATCGTACTCTTCATCAAATACTATGGAGTGTCTGTTCTTATTGACATCCTCTAACTGCTTCAATTGTGACTCATCCGTGTACTGTCTAGTCGGTTCTAATCGAGCGTTTTGACTCATTATTGATGTTGATACTCGTACCCAGCTGTCGTCAATGTGTCACTTTTGTGTTGCGCTTGTCCTTGTTGATGGGTCTTCTGTTTGCGGAATCAATAACTCTCTTGTTGATCTGTCTCTTATCGATACCAATCTGATTCACAACTTCTGCTATCCGTAGTTGATACCACCTTTAGCCGTCCAATCCTTTCAATAAACTAAATGAACAAGTATTAAAAGCAGCTAAAATTCATTCCGATTTCTTTATTCCGAAGAAGCTCTGCTTAGTCAGCCGGATCTCGGTTCATCAGCTGTCAAATCTAGAAGTGTCGGTAATTCAAAAGTTTTTATTTTTTTTTTCTTCTCTATTTACATAAAAAAAATTTAGTATAAGAGTTAGTTCTAAGTAGTTGGTATAGTATCAGTGGTGAGTAAGCAGTCAAGATGTCCCGTCCAGAACAGTTGGCACCACCAGAGGTGTTTTATAACGATTCAGAATCACAGAAATATACATCATCTACTCGTGTGCAGCACATTCAAGCCAAGATGACGTTTAGAGCATTAGAATTACTGAATTTAGAAGAGTTCCCACATTTCGTACTAGATATAGGGTGTGGTTCAGGTCTAAGTGGTGAGATTTTAACAGAAGAAGGTCACATGTGGTGTGGTATGGATATTTCCCCATCGATGTTGGCCACTGGATTAGATCGTGATGTTGATGGTGATTTGTTTCTTGCAGATATGGGGAGTGGTATACCGTTTAGAGCTGGTGCTTTTGATTGCGCCATAAGTATATCTGCTATCCAATGGCTATGTAATGCTGATTCTTCCAATGTTGATCCAAAGAAGAGATTGTTGAGATTTTTCAATACTTTATTTGCAAGTTTGAAAAGAGGAGGTAAATTTGTTGCGCAATTTTATCCAATGAATGATGAACAAATTGACTATATTTTGGGGAGTGCTAAAGTTGCCGGGTTCCAAGGTGGGCTAGTTATTGATGATGCTGAAAGTAAGAAAAATAAGAAATATTATTTGGTTCTAAGTGCTGGACATAGTAAGACTGATTTAAATTTATCTGGTATAACAATGGATGCACCAGAGGAGAAGCAAAAATTAAACAAAAAATTAAAGAGAAAATTAGAGTCAAGAAAAGATTATGTTAATAGAAAGAAAGATTTGATGAAAAAGAGAGGGAAAACCGTGGCAAAGGATTCCAAATTCACTGCAAGAAAGAGAAGACCAAGATTTTAATCCACTCATTCATCAACTCATCATCATATCGCATTGCATTACTTCATTTTCATGTTTCATAGATAACCAAACAAAAAAGCTTCGGATGACTGTACAACATTGATTGGAATTGAGCATCAAAGGGCTTCAGTTTTTGATCATTATTTGGAAGAACTCAACAATATTGGATTATTCTTTTGATCCAAGAGGAAGTCAGATAATCCTTACTTTAAAGATGGTCTTGATAACTGACATTTTTCAAATCTGATACCAGTAGTACGTTGCTCAAACAGGTGCAATGGCTACTACTGTGTCACTTCGAAGATCATAGCTCTATAAAGCCAATTAAACGTTTAATGGTTATCACTAAAATCTGTAGACAGACGCTCCACCTAAGTATTCCCATCGAGTGCTGAAAGTTACGCTCATGTGAAAGCATTTGCCATTATTATCAAGCGTAAATTTGAACACTGATATAACTCTCGAATGTGTTTTACAAAATTTATTCGCGACGAAAAGGTCGATTTTTTTTCAGCGGAAAGCATTATACAGAAAGAAGAGATCAGGTTGTTGAACAGTAGTATTGAACTCTCATATAAGTCCAGTCATGTTTCGCCCAACTATACTGAGCAGGGTCGGGAGACTAGCTATGAAGCCTATCCAACAAACCGCCAACTATATCATCCCAAGCAGAGATGGTGAGTGATTAAAATCATAAGATATATTATAATATTGAATACTAACTATTTTCAATAGCCAAGGTTATCCCAGTTTATCATCCATTAAAGAAAAAAGCCCCAAAGAAAGTGACGGAGGTTTACAGAGATCAATGTTTCGAGAAATTAGATCCAACTGGATGGAGAAGAAAACTATTTGAATATAATTCATCAACATATTTGAGAACCGGTGATGTTGTTCGTGTTGTATATACTACTCGTGCCATTCCACCTTTCATGGGTCAAATCATTGGTAAAAGTAAAGGTGGTGTCAATGCCTCATTATTGTTAAGAAATCAAATCACCAAGACTGGTGTGGAGATGAGAGTTAAAGTATATAGTCCTTTAATTGCCCGTATCGATATGGTTAGTAGACCATTAAAGAGAACTCCAAGAAACAAGCATTATTACATCAGAGGTACTAGATTGGATGTTGGAGATTTAGAAGCTGATCTGAAGAAGAAGAGAAGAAAAAATCAAGATTTTTGATTGTTAATTTATCACCTTTGTATATAGAACTTGGATATATGACCATTTTTTGGGCTGTTATGTACTTTTCAAGCGCGAATTTGTTCAACACTTGTACCACAACAACAACTTTATTAAATCAACAAAATTATGTCATTGGAAGAGCATGAGCAGGCCAAGAAGGAATATGATACGTTCTTCAAGTCTATTGAACTGAAAGATGATCATTTGGATATCATAACGTTGGAAGATGAACGGGTTGAAATCCAATTCACAAATTCAGGTTGGTTGATGAATGATGGAAAAGTTTTCGAAAGTTTTGAAAATGCATTCATGGAGACTAGTCCTTTATTCAGGCAGAAGTTCCATCATGTGTTGTTCAATAAACTGGACGTGTTAACAAAGACTCAACAAGAAATCAGTTGATTGAGTGGTTTTTTTGGGAGTACACATATACACATGCACTAACACCGATGAATATGAGTTGTTGGCGATTAATGCCGTATGATAAATGATAACAACTACGCATCTCATCACAAGTCAATGAAATCTACAACTTGATTCAGCAAACTACATGTTCCACATAGCAGTATATATACACATGAAACAAAACCAACTGTAACAAAGTTTCAAAAACAAGGCAAGACAATAGTATATAGGATATAAAGATGTAATTAAATTTTTTCCCAAACCCAAGGATATATTGACGTACTATAGACAGTTTTTATTGTTTTCTTTTCTCTTTTTCTTCATAAACCCATAAACTCATAATTCTATTAAATATATATTTCAAAAATCGACACAAAATCAGACAGTATATTGTTGACATTACTAACGCATGATGATTCAAACAATGCATTCATGGTGATTAGATCACACATCTACCATGACCTTTCTATTAATTGGATGTTTTGTAAATGTTCAAACGTTCTCTTTGAGCATTTGGATGACCTTTTTCATCAGATTTGACTCTGATTTCCTCTTCTTCCAAAATTCTTTTCCAGTTATCATCTTTTTCCTTGACATAATTTTCTGGATGTTTATCTTCATCATATATGGTCAACCCCATACCACCAAGTAACAATAACACAGTGATGAATTGAGCATACATTCTTGCCTGAACAATTTTTTGAGCTTTTGTCATGATTGGATCCCTATCAACAAAGACCCAAGATCCATACATGGATGCGGCCCAGGCACCAACAATGATTTTATATTTATGATTCAAAACACCAGTCAACATTTTTTGTGAAGCTGGTAGATTTGACCATTGTTTCAATTCGTCCAATCTCTGTTGGGAATCATATTCACCAGAATACATTTCCTTATCGAAACGATTTGAAGCTTCTTCAGCACCAATGGTGATACCAACAGTTGGTGGGGAAATAAACAATGCAGTTCTAATAGACCATGGCAAATTCTTTGGGAACCCTGGGAATTTTCTAGCACCAATCTTAAAGATTGCACCCGTAACTAATAACCCAGCAGCAAGACCTTTGATCCCACCGCCGGTGGTTGCATAGAAATGGGCGTCGATTTCGTCTTGTGTCAATAGTTTCATGATGATATGATTATAGGATATGAATTATTAGTTCAATCAATGGGGGCCCAAAGATGATGGAACAGGTATTAAACCAATGGGATATGATTTGCTCTTAAATACTAAATTGAAAAATAGACGCGCAAAGCGGTGCAGTGTTTCTACCGGGAATTCCCACAGTGGTGAGTAACCAAAGGCCGTGGTGATGAACTGATTCTGACGTATAACGGAAATTGTTGAGAGATTGTGGGCATGTCATTGGTCAACTGACAAGACCGACGAAGCTGACGGCTGAGGTTTATTGATGCTGTTGACACGGGCTCCTTTATTGACCGTTTGAGTGTAGTTGTGGTGTTCCGCTTATGTGCAGCAACGTAATTGGATGAAATCGCAAGTGTCACAATCGTAATTTTAAACTCTTATCTATGTTTTATGTTGATTTGAAGATTAACTCATAAATACCTCAAACAATAACATCACCAGTCTCATGACATCTGCATTAGGCAACTTATAACATTGTTTTTTACCTATTTGGTAACTCAATGGACCACTTTGATACTTCAGTCTCCTTCGTATTATTGTGACTCGTATTTGGTGTTTACAGCCTAACAACACAACCTAATAATATGAACCATATTTTTATCAATACTTAATTCTGTAAATTACGAATCTTGTCAAAATGCCAAAAATGAGATCGGTTATTTCTCAAATTTTGCTCAACTGTTTCTTAACTTTCTTTAAAACGTCTTTGAAGTTCATTTGATCAAGCCATGTACTTTTGTTGAATGGCTCGACATGCTGACTAAGCAATGAGTCAGCATACACAGCCGAAAGATTTATACGTGCGCCTAACATTTCTTAAATTCTGGATCTTTGGCCGAGTGGTTTAAGGCGTTCGACTCAAGATCGAATATCGTAAGATGCAGGAGTTCGAATCTCCTAGGATCCATTATTTTTTGCCCTTCAGCCAGGGCAGCATTGGTAAGGACACGTACATATAGTATATTTTCCTTGAGTGTTTATCAAATGAGGTACAAACACCTTCAAAATTCAGATGTATGGTGTGTGAATGTGTGGGATTATCTTTTTTTTTGCTCCCCCTGCTGCTGTTGTTTATGAAATGAGGTTGAGGAGTAATGGTCAATTTTTGTATATCCAAGTAACTTTTAGGCCGGTGGGTTGTATTGCTAATCGATTCTGTATAGATGACTTCGTAAGTAATAATGATTATCTTGCTATAGCTTACGATGTTTGATTGTTCTTGAATCATGAATCATTAGAATATCAACCGTTATACTGTGTGTACACATGTTGATCATGAGTCGGACCTCATTTGAATGTAAGATGTGTCAAAAGATCTTTAGGACAATTCACAAATCTTTATTTAAGCTTGTTTGATATGAACGGACATTAACTAACTGAACAACTTTGAATGAACAAGCCAAGACATCAGGTACAGATGGAGAGAGCATACATCCAATAGACGATTTCTCGAGGATAAAAATAACCACTCACAACGTTCCTTTACTGCGAAAAGCCTGCCATCAACCCAGAAATAGACCTCATTACTGCTTGAATCAAACAACCTATACACCCGTCAATCTTGGAATCTGGAACCTTAAAGGGCTCTTCAGGCACGCATCCCATTCATAGGGGCATCCGCATCGATCCAACGGACTCAATACGATCAGCATCAGGCTAAGCTTCGTGTCATTTTTTTTTGACTGCTCAATGATGATCAAAGCACACCCTAAACCTTCCATTTTACACCGTCAACAAGTCCAAGAAGCAGTAGGTCCGCCTAAATCACACACCAGTGGACACAGTGAAGACCAAAGAATCAATAGAATGAAATGAATCGATTGATTACATGGGGATCTGTGTTTAAAAGCTTACACACAATGACTGAAAAGCCATAATTTGTCATGTTTCTTAATAATCAGCAGCTTTTTTCTCGCCAATTGCAAAAATTGGTAAATCCTTCTTCATCGTTAAAATAAAGTAAAAATCCCAATTCAAAATGCATAAAAATCATACCCGTAAATCTTTTCTACTCATACGTTCAACAACCTATTTCTTAACCTTTTAGCAAATTTGCAACCGTTGAGATCCAATCTCCATCCAGTTGATTATCGCTACAAATCTCTAAACAACCCAAATTTTATCGAGGCAAAAGCACACCTCCCATTTTTACACTCTAAAACTCCAATCCCCCCATCAACTACTGGTTCTTACCGAGCAGAGATTACGATCATCATCAATAATCGAAAAATCGTTACTCAACGCTTGTCGATTTACACAACCGTTGGAAAGGTATAAATACTCTTCAAAATATCCTACAACTATCATCAGATTCATTCCCCTTCCAATTCATTACAATTGTCAATCAAATAAAACAATAATCAAATAATTACAATGACCACTGAAACTATATTCACCCCAATCCCAGAAGCTATTGAAGCATACAGTGAGTAATACCCAAGACTTTTATCAAACATCATGTACTAACAAAGATAATTAATAGGAAATGGTGAATTCCTTATCGTTATGGATGATGAATCCCGTGAAAATGAAGGTGATTTAATCATTGCTGCTCAACACATTACACAACAACAAATGGCCTTCCTTGTGCGTCATTCTTCAGGTTACGTATGTGTTCCATTATCAACTGCTCGTGCTGATGCCTTGAAATTACCATTAATGATGGCCACCAACGACGACAGACACGGAACCGCCTACACAATCACCGTTGATTATAGAGAAGGTACCTCAACTGGTATCTCTGCCCATGATCGTTCATTAACCGCCAGAAAATTGGCCGACCCAAGTGCCAAGGCTGTTGATTTCATGAGACCAGGTCATATCTTACCATTGAGAGCTGTTCCAGGTTTGTTGAAAGAAAGAAGAGGTCACACTGAAGCTGGTGTTCATTTAGCTGAATTAGCTGGTTTGGAACCAGCTGCTGTTATCTGTGAATTGGTTAGAGATGACGATGGGTTGATGATGAGATTAGATGACTGTGTTAAATTCGGTCAAGAACAAAACATCAAAGTTATAACCATTGAACAATTGGTGGACCACATCAACAAAAACTGAGAGAAACCTTCTTTTTCAATTCGTTCAAACAACTAGTTCAAAATGTTCTAGTTCCCATATAGAATCATATATGCCAATTTAATCTTAAAAACCAAAAAAAAATTTATTAGCACTTCTTGAATTTTAAGCTTGTCAAACTTTATGAAATAACATTGTAGCTACAAATTGTAACAGATTTTTTTTTTTATCATTAAATTAAAGTATATAGATCTATTTAGTGGATTTTTTTTCCTTCTTTTCCTTCTTTTCTCTTACTTTAGCTTCGACTTTTCTTTCCTTTTGTCCAAAGATCAATTGATGAGGTTTCATAAAGCTGTCCAAAATGGTTTGATCAACTTTAGCTCTGTTAGTTTGGAACTCAACAACAAATTTAGTGATTTCATCAATGGCCAATTTTTTCATTTCACCACTCAATAAGTCACCTTTCTTATAACTTTCATAAATCTCAGCTAATTTAGCATCATCATCCAAGAAGAAACTTAAATATTGATATGCAACGTCAACATCTGGATTACCACCTAGTCTACGATGTTCCTCCACAGAGGTTTGACCACCACTGAATGCATATTTGTTAATCTTCTTGGCAATTTTTTTTGGAGTATCATCAAGGAAAATAGCACTCGTATCATCACTTGCACTCATTTTAGTAGTGGAACCTTGTAAAGCTGGGAAAAATTTAGAATGGATCAATGATGGTTTGGCAAATTTCAATTTTTCTGCAACATCACGACAAACTCTGAAATAAGGATCTTGATCAATGGCACATGGAATCAAACATGGTGTTTTGGAGGGTAGCCCCAAGACATCTGGGAAACTTGATGGGAAAGCTGTAGCAATTTGCACACTGGCAAAATGAACTTTACCAATACAATCTGAATCTTGGAACCCGAAAACGGCTTTAGCTGTACTGGTTGTGATTTGTCTTGAAGTTCTAACAACATTTTCATAGAGTGCGCCACTCATATAATCCAAATCACTGAAAATAAATGTTCTTTCTGGATCAAATCCACAACTTATAATATCTTTAGCATTATCTTTGGCAAAACCTTTAACGTCTTCAATTGTTAATTTCGGTTTGAAAAGAAATTTCTCATCGTCTGTCAATTCGATAACTAATGGGGCATCAAACACTTCTTGTAACCATCTTGTGAATAAAAATGGAACCAAATGACCTAAGTGCATACATCCACTACTTGGTCCACGACCTGTATATAGGAAAAATGGTTCACCATGTTCATACATATCCAAGATCTTGTTGAAATCTCTCTCGGAGAAAAAATATCCCTTTCTCAAGAAATGATGAGGTTCATGGCCTGTCACAGCAGTAAATCTTTCTAAAGTTTCCTTGGTCATTGGTTTAGTACCAAATTGTTTGATCAACTTATCGTAATCAATCACCTGAGCTTGACCATCAACAACAGCACCTTCAACTTCCCAAGGTGTCACCACTTGTTCAGCCTCGTTGTTAATCTTCAGGTCATTGGCCTGTTTAGCTAGTTCTTCAGTCATGGCGCTAATCTTTGTTGTAATCCACTTCAATGAATATCGAAACTCTCATTATAGTTTTTTTTTAAACCGTTTGGTTTCAACACAGACGGTTTTCCCAACCTCAAAAATTTTGTATGGTGTTGCGCGTTGACAATATTTTTGTATGGAGAATAGTTCTTAATACATAAGTAGTCTACAGCACAGAAATCTCAACTAACAACTAACACAAGAAAGGCAGTAATCAGATCCTCACTTCCACATTCATATATTATCTAGATTCAAAGCAGACAGACGGAGCTTCGGTATCCTCAACGGCGAGCTGAACCTAGGCGAATACCGACTGGTAAAGTCACTTGATATTGGACTATGCTTTCTCTTAACAGATTTATCTGGAGTTTCAATATGATCTGGGGAAGATGCCACTGATTCACTTGGAATGTACTGTGAATGGCCTAGCATTAGTTGAAGATCACGCAATCTTCCGAATGAACGTTTTATAGTTCTAAAGCTTCTTGATCTCAAATGTTCATCTCCTAAGTTGGTTGGACTTTGATTAGAGCCAGGAGTCCCAGTCTTTGATCTTTCATCCTCTTCGTGAATCGCAGAGAATGTGTTCATGGTCAGCATCCCTGTGTGGATACCGTTTACAGAGTTGTTCAAAGATTGAATAGTACCAGACCTTTGGAGCATTCCGGCTGGAGGAGTGACAGCTAGTTCGGAGCTTTGTACACTTCTTATTGGTACCAGAGTAGACCTTCCAAAAGCTCCTTCCCTGTGACGCAAAGTGGTGGGCCATATACCACGCCTCAATTCCAGTTCATGAGTAGAACTAGCAGTCTCACCAGGTAGAGAAGATCTAACGACGCCAGATCCCCACACGAAGCTAAGCGAGCGATCCATCAGATTCTCTATATCACCAGTGTAATAACTTGAGTGTTCAAGTTCATACTCTCTGCGTAAACGCCTGTGGTGGTCTGCTTCTGGTAGTCTTGAAAGCTCAACAAAATCTCTTGGATTTATATCGCTATATGTTTGAGAAAGATCCCCTGGAGTAACAGCTTGATCATATTGTCTGATTGTTCCAGATTGTGTCTCTGCTAATATACTTTCCTCATCTTCTCTTATATAAAGTGAAGCTTCACTAGAATGATTGAGGACCAAAGGGTTACGTAAAGAAGACATAGAGTGCTCCGCAGTTGGTGAATTTTGAGCAAAATCCAGCTGCACAAGGGAATTGATGGTATCACCAAGTTCTGCAGCTGTTGTATTGATTTGTCTTCTCGTGTTTCCCCTAGAAAATAAACTAGTGAACGCGTTTCTAAAAGACCTTCTCCTTGAAGAGAGTCTGATCGGCGTGATTCCTTCCTGTGGACTCAGTCCACCCCGAATTGTGGAAGAGCCTCTAGATTGTGGTCGCCATGATCTCCGTAATGGTAAAGAATGCCTTAAAATTGACCTTGATTCAGTCCTTTGGTATCCTGGTTCTCTCTGTTCTAAAGCAGCTTGAATAGGATGGTCCTCTCCAAGACCAACTTCTTGCAGAGCACGGATAAGTGACTCATTTGAGTTACTGGTGGATCTATTGAACAGATTATGCACAGTGGAGCCAGAATTTGCGGATAATGGGGGAGTAGCGACAGGTAAAGGTGGCCTCGTGAAAGTTGGTAACTGGGTCAAGTTCCTATGAGGTCTGGCAGTTGGAAGTCTTGACTGATTAGCACTCAGATCACCTACCTCTTCGATGCTAGAAGCTGGCCTTCGATGTGGGAAGTCTGTATACCAGTTCATATCGTAAGGTGTATGATGTGGAGGTAAACCAGATTGGCCAGATTCTGCAGCATCTGTACCCAAATCAGCGCTTGCTTCTTCACTGAAAGATAACCCATTGTCATATGCACCTATAGCCCGTCTAACCTCTTCATCCATGTTTGCATCTTGTCTGTCATTTTCCTCTTCCTCAAGATCCATACCTGTCACACGAAGTGTGGATGGAGAGATATGCACATTTTGAAGATTCATATCAGCAACAGGGCCTCATAGAATATCAAGCTCTCAGCTGTTAATGAAAATGAACAGCAGAAAAATAAGCCAAAAACACAACAGATTTCTAGGCTGGAGAGCAGCCCACATATAGAACACAGTTATGGGAAGTCATTGTGATGACACAAAACCAGATTTCCTTCGCAGCTGGAAATTCTTTTTGACAGACTACCAACTCAAAGAGCAGCGCACTAAAAGCGCCCCAAAGGATGTCCTGTTAGAAATCAGCAACCAACACAGCCAGCGCCCGTTCCAACTCCTGCTATCTTGATCATGGTGCTCAATTGGGTTCCTGATAATTTTTGGCTTGTAGTGTGTAGATTTGGCAAAATTCGCGAAATCTATTTTATTTTTGGGCGGCTAAGTTCATGTTGATGGAAGTTGTTTGTGAAGGCCTATTTCAAACTTGTCGATTTTCCAAACAGCGTGAAATTCAGCACAATTGCACCACCAAAACCTCAAGAAAGGGTCAGTGAAAGGGCAATTAAACAACCAAGAATCAAATACAACGTCTCTGGTGACCATCTTAGCCCATTGAGGACCACATTAAAACTATCTAATTTTGTGTTTTGATACTTTTTTGGATTTCGCAATATTCGAGATTTAGTTTCCCCTTATAAATAGAATCATATCAGTTCAAAACATCAACAATTAGAGGTCAATCATTTTCCACACATTGAATAATTGGACGAAGCACCAGGCACATATTACCAGTCTTTTTGCGTTAAATCTAGCTTCATTAACTTCGATTGCATCAAACAAGCTACTATTAGAGGTGTGGATTAAATATCGTTGATTTTCTTGACAGATAAATATTATTGATCAGCATACCATATGATTAAGAGCTGCTAAAACTTTACACTTCAGCAGACAAATTTATAAACAGTTGGACATCTACAATGACGCTGGATCCCAGAAAGCTGGAACCGGAAAGTTTCACATTCACAAACGATGATATGGCCGAAGATTCCTCAGTCTATACACTGGAAGATGAGCTTTCCGATACTCATCTTGAAACACCACCACCAGCTCCACTAAATAACAATCGAGAAGCATTTCATATATATGACTTACCAACACACATTTCTAGCCACCATGACGTGCTAGCTGATAACAATTCAAGAACTCAACCTTCAACACCGGTATCAACCCCTTACCAAGAAAGACCTAATCACCCATTAAGAGCTTTGACATCAACCCATCTAGTTCTGAACCAGCCCAATGGTACCGACGATAGCTTAGTAACGCTGGAAACACCACCAGTGTCAAGGGGTCCTCCTAACGCTGCTCAAGTGAAGCCAGTACTTGGGTACGATGATTATAACATTGAGGCTCAAGGAGATAACGAGGCAGAAGACTGGGACAATAGAGGAGCGGCTCAAGCAGTTAAAAAAGAAATAAATCAACTTACTGGCGAAACGGAGGAAGTTTTAATCAAAAGAAGTGTCAAAGATTTCAACTTTGGAGAGCCATTGGGTGTCGGTTCCTATTCTACTGTTATTCTTGCTACCGATAAAAATACTGGTAAGAATTTTGCTGTCAAAGTTTTGGATAAACGTCATATCATTCGTGAAAAGAAAGTGAAATATGTCAATATTGAAAAAAATACATTAAACAGATTGGGCAAAAGAAACGGTTTAATCCATTTATTTTTCACATTTCAAGATGAATCCAGTCTTTATTTTGTGTTGGATTATGCAGCAAATGGTGAATTGTTGAATCTCATCAAAGAACATGGCACTTTAAACGAAAAAACTACAAGATATTATGGTGCTCAAATACTTGATGCTGTGAAGTACATGCATGATAATGGTGTTGTGCACAGAGATTTGAAACCAGAAAATATTTTATTGGATTCCAGAAATAGAGTTCAAATCACAGATTTTGGAACCGCCAAACTATTGGAGAAGAATGACGCAGGTCGTTATCCTTCTGATACAAAGGCTAAATCTTTTGTTGGTACAGCTGAATACGTTTCCCCTGAATTATTGAACGAAAAAGCCATTGGTAAAGCGTGTGATATTTGGGCGTTCGGATGTATTATTTACCAGATGATAGCAGGTAAGCCCCCATTCAAAGCTCCAAATGATTATTTAACTTTCCAAAAAATTGTAAAGTTACAATTTGCATTTACTGCTGGTTTCCCAATGAGTTGCAGAGACCTAATAAAAAAAATTCTTGTGTTGAACCCAAAGGATAGATATACCATTAGAGAAATCCAGCAGCATCATTTTTTCCAATCCATTGACTTTTCAAACCCAGAGAAATACATTTGGAACCCAGATCCACCAGAAGCTGGCCCATATAAAGTCAGTGCCAAATCAATGCTACCAATCCCCGAATTGAATAATTTTAATCAATCTAGATCTAAAATTTATCTGCCACCTAAAAGAATTGCATCCTCATCTTCAAATTCGGTCCCAAGGACTGATAGTGCATCTTCCATAGATGATAGTGCAATCTCCACAGATTCAAGTGCATCCCACCAACAACCATCTTCATCATCCGCGCAAGCTGCTCAAGCTGCTCAGCCTACTCAAAGTCAGCAAGTTTTGATGAAAGCGAAAGCTGCTGTAGCTGCAAGAAAGCAACAAGATTCCAATAAAAGAGTCTCAAGTGCCGGAAATGCTGCTAATGCTGCATCCGTTGCATTATCCCGCCAACCTGATCAAATCATCAAGGCTTATAATGACAAGCAAGAGAAGGATAAACAAGTTAAAAAAGAAGTTGAAAGGCTTCAGTCTGATGACGCCCGAACTCCACCACTAAGTGCTTCTTCAAATTTCAAAGAATCGCCTAGACCTCAATCTCAAAAGCCAATCACACCAACAATCTCCACAACAGCTCCAAAGCCAAGAAGTGCAAGTTCACACATGACATCTTTGAGAGACCGCAAAAAACCAGCATCTAATGGCGCATATGCTACTACTCAAACTACACCATCGCCTATGACAAAAATTGATTTAGAATTTTCTAACCATTTGAAAAATGTCGATGAAAGAGTTCTGAGAAAAGGTGAATTGAATCACTATACCACATCAACTGAAGCCATTGAAAGAAAGTATAAAGGTAGGCTTGTTGATTCCCCATTGGGCGGCAATAAGTCTACCACATCAAGCCTTTTGTCACAAGTGGCCAATGGCTCATTGAGTGGACTTAGAAGTCTGGATGGAAGCAGTGACAATGGTGACTCTAAAATTATTCTGAATTATTCGACCGATTCAGATGAAAATAAAGATAGTTTAGGTGCAAAGGCCAAATTCAAAAAGTTTTTTGGCGGTGGGTCTCAAGAAGATGAAAGGAAAATGAGAACAATGATTGTTACAACAAGCGGCCGTTTGTTGATCTTCGCCAAAAACGTTGATAAGGATGATGTCTTAGAGATCAAGACTGAAATTGATATAAGTAATCTAGCAGTCAAAATTAGAGAGTTATTACCACCAGCTGTCAAATCTGCCAATACTGGTGGTTTATTTGTGATTGAAGTATACACTACTGCATATGTTTTTGAAAGTTCTCAATATGACGTTACCTCATGGACTCAAGCTCTATATAAAGGAAGAACTTTGCCAAATGAGAAACTTGCACAAAGACTTATTAACGGAGATCCATCAGGAAGTGCTGGCACCGTTCTTGGATCAGATGCTGCTAAAAGTGCTGCTAATTTAGCTACAATAAACTCTCCACCACTGAGTCCTAAATCAAACAAATCTCCCGAATTGAAAACGCCAGTTATGTTAAACTCGTCAACATTTAGCAATAATGATCAAGCACCAGCTAAAAGAGATGTTCCATACAATTCCAATACTTTTGGTCGACCATCTTCACCACCAACTGCAACCTCTAGATCTCAGGTCAAACACGAAGGAATGTTCAAAGATCTCGTTAAGTCAAGAACTGCACAAAAGCAAGCCGCATCAAATAATAAAGAATTAGCAAATAGTGGGCATCTACATAATGGATTACCATCATCACCAACGGCAGGAAATAACGCATCATCTTTATCTCCTTCATCAACTACTGCAAACAAATCTCCAAGACAAAAACATTCCAGTACAGGATCAGGATCTATAAATCCACTAATTGCAGCTGCGGAAGCGGCTATATCAAGCCAAAGATCAAAAACTTTGAGTTCAGCTAATGATACAGGGAAATCATCTGGATCTAGTTCAATCTCTTCGAACACACAACATGGTCCAAGACTGATCACTGGTATGAATTCAAGATTGTTGGCAAGAAGTCATCATGACAGAAGAAAGAAGTAAAAGATCACCATGTATTATACACACGTACACGAAACCCTCACAAAGCAAAACAGTTCATTAAACCAACTAATAGTTCATTCATTGATTATATTTCAATTCATCATTTTAAATGGAGTTTTTAGATAGTATACTGACATTTCTCAATATATTTCGTCAAATCCGTTGTAGATTTATTTATACTTTATTGTCAAAAGTGAAACCCATTTTGAGAATGTCACATGACATAAGTTAGGGTATATGAATGTTCGGATGTAGCACCAATCTTGCGTGGCCTAATCCATAAAACCCTGCCGTAGTTAAGAACGTTGGTAAGCACAACACACGCAGAAGCACTCAGAACAACTGTGCAATCGATTTGGTAGTTTTTCAAAATCGTTAAAAATCAAGAAACACACCTTTATGTAATTGTTGAATTTTAAAGGATATTTTTGAAATATATTTTAATACCCCTTTCAAATATCACACAATAGTACCCATTACATATATACAACACAAAGATGGCTAAATTCATTAAATCAGGTAAAGTCGCTATTGTCGTCAGAGGTCGTTTCGCCGGTAAAAAGGTTGTTATTGTCAAACCACATGATGAAGGTTCAAAAGCTCATCAATTCCCTCATGCCATTGTTGCTGGTATTGAAAGATATCCATCAAAAGTTTCAAAGAAAATAGGTGCTAAGAAATTGGCCAAAAAGACCAAAGTTAAACCATTCATCAAAGTTGTTAACTACAACCATTTATTACCAACTCGTTATACTTTAGATGTTGAAACTTTCAAAAATGAATTAACTAGTGAAACTTTCAGTGAACCATCCCAAAGAGAAAACGCTAAGAAAGTTGTTAAGAAAAACTTTGAAGAAAAATACCAAGCTGGTAAGAACAAATGGTTCTTCACTAAATTAAACTTTTAAATAAATCACTATCCATATATAATTTTGTGATTTGAGGAGGGAGGTTTTGTTGATTAGAGAAACGTTGTGTCATTAATTTTTTTTTTCTATATTTTAAAAAAAATATGTTTGGTATATTTTTTTTTTGTGCATTGGTTTTATTACTACTTTACAATTGGTTTTATAATTATGAATCTTTTCATTCTTTACCTGTTTGAGATACTGATTTGAAAAGAAGAAAGATTCAATTGAAAGTTTGAAGATTGTGTGTTTATTTATGGGGATGATAATTTTATCATACAAGCTTTTAAAATATCTTGTATGATGATTTGAAATTTGTTCCAAAGTTTTGGCTATTGTTTATATTTGAAATGAATTGGAAAACAAAGAACTTTAAGGTATATATATTGATTTATGTATACTCTATGAAAAAAATGAATTCAAAAAGTGAAAATTACCTGTCATTAGTAGATAGATACCCAGCTTTTGTTGTCACATATGTTTTGATTATGTAACCTATATAGATGTAGTGCGTCCTAACCATTCCCCCTTATGGACTGTTAGCCGATGTTCACATCTATTATAAGTCTTTCTGTGACTTTTTGATTATTCAAATTGTTGATGGCTCAAGGATTTGATGATTAATCTATTAATTTTAGCTGGTGTGACGATGGCTGCCCACAGCTTTCACAGGATTTGGTCCAGTCTATTATTTTAAAGGCTTTGCAGTGCTGAAAAGGCTGTCGGGGTTCGCGAACTTTTATATTAAAGTCCACTTTGAAAGCTACATATCAATAAGTTTAAAATTATAGCTGGTGTCCTAGTAATGCGAAGTAAACACGCACTTGATAGTACCAGCTATAAACTACATCCAGTTGGTTGAAAATTACTTGAAAGATGCATCGTCCTCTGTCAGTACAAAGAGCTGGTCACTTTGAACCCTCCGTGCGCCTACCAGAGTGTGCTCAAGTGAAGGCTCTTAATTAAATCGGTTGCGATGAGAAGTTGAGAATCGATTCGAAGGACTGAAAATCTGGAGCACTTTTAATACATTTACTAGTTGGAGTAACATGGTACGATTTATCAAATGGAGTGATTGAAATGGGGTGTTATTAGTTAATGTCTGTAGATAACATTTCTTTTCAAATTCATATGATCTCATATATATGGTGTGGCAGTATTCTATATGTAACAAACAAGGAGATACAACAAGCTCCCAATTGTTGACAAGGGAAGTATGAAGTAGAATTACCCCTTAGACATCTTTCAAACAATAAAACTCTGTGACCCAAATTTCAAACTCATCTAATTAACATAATCTTGTTTAAACTTTCTCATGTTTCAGCTTTTATGCCTTAAGAGGATATGTCAAGCATCATAAAAGCATACAAAATCTGGTCAAAATGGTGTAGAGTGAGACTGTAAAATATATGCTTGTTTGTCCTGAAAGTCAACGCTTTTTGCTCTGTGACTAGCTGATGGTTTTTTCTTTAGTTGACGTGTGATTACAATAATACCTGTTGATCTCTATAGACCCCAACTTGAACTGATGATCAATGAACAATATTAAGTTTTCGACGTGGCGTAACAGTCAAGAGGTTTACAATAATTTTTGCAATTACGGTGACAACTGTATAACAAGAGAGATGAAGACAAAACTGGGACTTTTATTCATCAATTGTGTCAATTGATCTAGTCGACTTCACTCAAACTGTCCTGCTGATAACATTCCCGGTGGTCTCTATGTACCAGTACATTCCACGGGATGAAAGCATGCGCGCACGAGATTTCACATCGGCTTAGCTTTTAGCAAGCACCGAGGTAACAATCAACAGAGTTCGCACTTTGATATAAAGACAAAGTTGAGCTTGACATAAAACTGATGAGGGATTTTCCAAACTATAAAGGTTTTAGTTTATTTCTCCATGTATTTCCATTGTCCACCCTCTATTCATTATCCTGAAAGTTTTTGCATAGTACACTCTTACGGTTCACGGGATTTGAAGGGTTAGAAAATCCATATGTCAAATACTCATTTGAAGTTTGAACGCTGCTAAGACCAGTCACCAGTGTAGGAAAGGTGGCATTGGGTGAATGTAGGTCAACATATATGCCTCCCCAGCGATCATGTTAAATAGGGTTCGCTGACCAGTTATGTGATGATCATTGCTGGATTGGGAACTTAATGTATGGGTAGACCTTGTAGGCTCATGTAGGAACAAGTTCTGGCAATTTCAACGTTATGGATTAGGATCTGCAAAGTACAAAAGTTATAGTGGAAAGTTGTAACGTAGTTCTACTTGTTAGTGGATTGGACTGAGAGGGCTTCCCCATAGATACGTGCTACCCACCACCACATCGCTGTAGTCATCTTGTGGTGTACCTGTTCACTGCTGAGTGAGTCTGTGTCTACTTGATGGGTTAAAGTGGGCTTGGGCCGTGGACTTTGGAACCGTTGAGTCTTGGGTTTTTGACAATTGTGACCGATATCTAAACGCAAGCGATGAAAGACAGATGGCCAGGTGTACAACTGAACTGATGAGAACCAAAAGATTCAAGACCTGTAGATAGTAGTGAGGCTAACACCTCTACCACTGTGCTGACTCTGATGGCATTTTCCCACTAAACTCGGGTCTTTTTGTCCAGTTGAAGTGCTGTGCTGCTGATCAAAAAGCCGTTTTTTTTTCTTTTCCAGAGTTTGACTTTTAGACCAACTTCACTCAAATTCAACAATCCTACAAATTTATCTTGAGAAAAGCTACCACAATCCACTAATAAAATCTCTAGAAAACACAACCAACCCTCAACAAACCTCAACGGTGAATAGGTACCCCAGATCGCTCATAACACCACCACTCAGCAATAAAAGAGCCCTGGTAACTTGCCGCCTTGTGAAAACCCCAATCCAAACACAACGACTAGCCAGGACGCCTCGCAAAACCCATTTGGTTTGAATTGTCCAATATCTCAAATTCAACATTCGAAACAGCGAATCTTGGAGGCAAACCTCACAACGACAATAGAAGTTGTATTGACAAGATTGGGCGCTTAAAATTATCATTTGGTGGGGGCCTATTAAAAGAAGAAAAATAGTAGAACATTCATAGCATTCTATCACAAATACATCAAAGGAGATAATAAGCGTATAAATTACTCACAAAATGTCTGTGGATCAACATCAACAAGATACAGAAATAGTACCGGCTGAAGTCCCATTGGTGGCCCATATCTTTAAAAGAATATCATCTCTATTGCCCCTAGAGAGCGATTTGAACATTTATGAAGTGGAGACTAATGCCTTTTTTTTGAATTCAAGAAAGGCTCTAATAAACTTATCCACATCGGCTTTATACCAAGATATCTTAAAATATGGAGTGGAAATATTAGAAGAACAAAATCGACAGGAAAACTATCTTGTTTTAAGGCAACGGACTTTCCAATCCCTTTCTTCACTATTGATCATTGTGAGATTATTAGCAGATTTAGCTAAATTCAATTGGGATTCGAAAGAGCCTTCTATTAGAAAAAATTCAATAGATTCAACAAGCTCGCTCAGTTCCACAACCGGGAGTGGTGTGGGTATTGCAAGCGCTGCAATTGATTATCATACAATTCAACCAAATTCTGTGGAAACTATATTAGCCAAAAGAGCAATTACATTGATTTCCAAGTTCAAATCTACAAACAATTTGGTACATGAACTAGCTTTAATCAATGGGAAAGTTGCAGTTTTGAATGAGGAATATAATCTTCGATCCATTATTGACCAAATCGATCTCAATTGTGAATCATTGTTGAGATTCCTTGCTGCTTCAAATCCTGTGGAATTTTTGAATTTCAGTATAAACAAATTGAATGTCTTCAAGCATAATATCAATAATGAAAATGAATTTGCGCCATATTTAGAGTTATTCAGTGCAATTTATTTGAACGAAACTTATATTTTACAATATCTTAAACACTTGAGAAATATATTGACCACCATAAGAAGAGCTGTCTATCGTCAGTTATTGTTGACATTCTTTATGAAGGCTGTTAAGATATGGATAAACTCAAGACCCGAAGAGTATTTGAATTGTACAAAGATTGACTCAAACGTATCGATGGAAGCCGATGCACTATTTGACGAAGTTTATACATTTTTAGATGGTGCAGTATCGAAAATTACTTCCAACGCAGGTACAAACAAACAATTCAAAAGTTCCTATAGATTTCTGGCTCTACTATTGACATTATATCCAAAGGCCATTGAAACCTATATGTATAACCATGATTCGAATAAAGGGAAAGGTACTGCATTGAAGAAATTGACAAATTTCAATACAAATAAAAAACAAAAATTATTATCAAATGTTACTAAGGTCTTGTCAAATAATAAAGATTCACCAAATGATAATGTTACAGTATTGGAAAGTTTGGATTTTGTTGTTTGCGTGGCAAATATAGCTGCTTCAATTTACCCATATGATCTTCAAAACGTTTTGGTCCAATATTCTTTGTTACATTACGATGTTGTCACCAGAGCTTTAGTACCAGTATCGTCGACAAAGAGTTCTCCATTATTGACAAATGCTACAATGTCTGAAAGCCAAATATTGAGTGAATTAAGATTAGAATATTTTTCAAGTCTTTGTGTTTTGTATTCTAAAGATTTCATCCCAAGATTACTAGACATTTTGAATGACGAACAGGCGTCATTAGAAACTTTGAGATTAACAACGTCTATTTTGAAAATGTTTTCCTCCACTCTACATTCTAAAGAATCAAGTCAAAATCTGGTTAAAGAGATTTTCCCATTATTGAAAAACGTTATGGTTAGAATTGGTGCATTGGTGCAGACTTCAACTTATGTTCCATCATTATACGAGGAGGAAACTGAAACATCAAGTTTAGGAAAAACAAATTCTGGTAATTCACTGGATTTTTACTCTCAATATAGCTTCAAATCAGAAGTGAAACCTACAGAAACTGTCACCCCTTCTTCAAGAGCAAATTCTACAAACGCTTCGTCTTCCGGATCAATATCAACACCAAAATCGGAAAAATTCAAGGACACTACGAAAAATTTATTCAGAACACATCATTTGGCATCCTCTCATCAACATAGTTCTTTTGGCTCTCATAGTTCAACAAGTACACATGCATCACGCAGCTCGTCACATAGATCCGATGATACTGAGAAATCTTCTGATTCCAAAGAAGTCGTTCAACAAGCTCATAAAAATTCAACATTATCAAGGGAAATTCTATCCAATTCATTCGAAATATTCAAAAAATATCCTCATTTGTATTTTCTTACAACTCATGGGTTGCCGAATACTGATAAATACGAACAATTGGTGGAAACCGCCGATTTTGTTTTGGAACCTTTTATAATATCATTACAAGATTCGGATCCAAAATTAACACAGGCTTGTTCGCAGTTCCTTCTGAGCTTCATTTCATCGAACGTCATTTCGTATGATTTTGACCATGTTATGTGCTCATTTGGTGGAACAATGTTAATCTTAAATGCTTTGGCCAAAGCTTTAATTGCAAGCTCTGCTGGTGATCCAAAGAGAAGAGATGTTTTGGAGATTTTTGTTAAATTTTTAGAATTTAGAGTTAACTTGAATACACTTTTGGAAAACCATGAATATTTGGATTTGGTTAAGACTTTGGAAAAGTCATTTTATTTATCTGTGACTTCATTGATTGAACAAGCGTTATTGACATGTTTATGTACACCATCATTCGATACTTATTCATTGATCAAAAGAGGATTTAGGGCAGTCAGTGCAGAATTGGATTTCAATGGATTGAGAAATCAAGTCCAGGAAAGAGATATCAATCAGCAGTTTTATCAAGCTGTTTCTAGTGACAATTCGTTGACTACTGGTTTAGTTGCACTACAGAAAAACATTAGAAGATATTTCTTGAAGATCAAGACTGCATCACAAGCAGTGATACATGTTTGGCTAAGAATTTATGAAAGATGGAATGATATGGCTAACTCAGATTATTCTGAAATGTCCCAAGCAGAATTAGCAGAATTTCGTAATTTTGCTGGGTTTTTAGCTTCAGTTTCGGGTATCTTTGTCCAAGCTGAGGTCATGGAAGATCGTGGATTCTCCACTCAAGTGAAGCATGATATCAATGAGAAAATTGACGAGTTTATCCATAGAGAACTTGTATTGCTTGGTGAAGATAATCTAGTCACAAGAGAAAATGCCAAAGAGATTTTGGCTGCTGAAACACATCCGGCAACTTATGGAAAAGTTGTTAAATTATTGGTTCCTATTGTCAAGAATTATGAATCAAATGTACAACAATTACAAACTAGAGACTTCATCGTCATAGAGCATATTGTTGTCTTATTGAAAGCTATTTTGAATAACGGTGACAAATCCACAATCTTTTCGGTTTCAGTTGATCTTTTAAATTGTGCTTCTATCTTAGCAAGACTGGTTGATTCAGTTCCTAATGTTGACGTTACAATTTTGAAATTAAGAATCAGAATGTCTAGATTGTTTTATGAAATTGAAACTCATAATGATGCTCTAGTCATAAAAGGTGCCTATAAATTAAGAAACACATATTTGAGACACGTTTACAATTGGTTTGATAATGCTGTTGCGTATGACTGTACTTGTAACGACAAGTCACACCACCAAGACCAACAACACTCTTATGGTGGGAGAGACTTAGATTACATTTATATTGATATAGCAATTGAAAGTGTTAAAGCACTGTCATTATTGCTTGATTCGCTATTATTGGAGGCTCCTCAAGTTGTCAATGAGCGTGAATTGAAATTTTCTAAAGCAAGTTTATTCAGCATATATTTCAATACTTTCTTGAGAGCGTTGGAGAGATATTCAGATCTTGATGCTTTTCCAATGTCTGTCAAACATAAGGTCTCCACAGTCTCTGAACATATCATTGCTTGTTTGACTAATTTATTAAAATCGAATGTTGATGTTGGGTTATCATATGCCTTACCAATTGGGTATCATTCAAATCTATCCATTAGAATTGCATTTTTGAAGGTGTTTGTTAGTATTGTTGAATCACATTCAGTTAAAGAGGATCGTCATGATTTTCATACTAAATCATTGATGAATGAAATTTTTGGAATCGTTTTCAGTACACCAAAAGTTTTATCATCAATAGCAAGATCTTGTCCGACAAGCGATGCTTCCGCATTAGCTTCGTGTTCTTTGTCATTAGCTGATAGCGTCAATCAAAGTGCTAATTTGGTCTCATATTTGGTGCAAGAGGAAATTGCCCTAGGTAATAATTATGCTGATATATTGAGAAGAAATAGTTTTGCAAGTAAATCCTTGTCTGCTTTTGGAAGGGCGAAAGGTAATGAATATTTGGTTGCCACGTTAAGACCAATCCTTTTGGAAATCAGAGACTCGGAACTAGATTTAGAAGTTGAAAAGATTGATGAGAATGATCCAGCTGGTTTACAAAACCTGAACAATTTCATGCATTATTTGAAAAAATTGGCTCACATCATTATCAGATCTATCGACATTTTCCCAGTTGAGTTCAGAGCTGTTTGTAAGACAATTTCTCAATGTGTCAAGGAAAAATTTCCAAGCTATAGGGTTATTGCTATTGGTTCATTTATCTTCTTGAGATTTTTCTGCCCTGCTATTGTTAGTCCAGAATCCGAAAAAATTGTTGATATTCCAAATCGTCAAACTCAAAGAAAATTCTTGATGTTGGCTAAAGTTTTACAAAATATGGCCAACGGATCGTTGGGATCTTTGAGATGGCCATTACTAAAATCCAAAACTGACGAGTTGAATGAATTGAATGATAAATTATTCAGATTTTTGGATCAATGTTCTGAATTAGATGAAGATCTTGTTTTCGAAATGACTGAAGTCAAAACCATCAATGAGCAAGATTTTGGTTTCTTTCACAGATTCATGTACGAAAACTGGCAAGTGGTTAGATCCGAAAGTCTAGGGAACTGTGATACCGCTGAAGAGTTAAATGTCCATTGGAAATTATCAAAAGATGTTATGGAGATTCTATCTTTCTTGGGTCAACCTACTATCAACTTCGGCTTCGAGATCCCGGCCTCTGTCACACCTGAGAGTAACAATGAATTGTTTGAGTTTATGAGTAAATACACTCTAAGGGATCTGGGCCAAGTTCAAGAATCGCCATTCATTTACCAAGCTATCAGCTCAGACGGTACACCATCATTGGTTTTTTCATATACTGACTTTTATAAGTTACCAAATAGAGATCAGGAGGTCGCATTATACAGAATTTTCCAAGTTGCCTCCAAATTATGGGACCAAAAATATTCATTTGTTGTCGATTGTACCGGTAATGATGGTACTCAGGTTTTTCCATACAGATTGTTAGTGCTCTTTGGAAATTTGGCTCCAGATGAGATGCGTGCAAACTGTACTGCGATTCATTACTACAATTTGTCATCAGGATTGTATCCAAATTTCGTTAAGAATTCAAGAGAGCCAAGTAATTTTTTTAGCCAAAGCTCAGCGGAATATTTCTTTCCTCATGGTAACGACGAGTATAAAACAATTGCCAACTTGAGCTTACCGGAAAATTCAATGCGTGCTTATCACGATGTTAGAGCCAAGTTTACCGATGCCTCGTTATATCAAGCTGACCAGGGGCGTTTTGTTCCTGTTGTTGTTAAGATCGGCAGTGAATACTTACAAGTCTCCCAAACGACAGCTCAAAGACTCAAGATCAAAGGTAAATTGAAAGACATTTATTTGAATGATGTTTTCCGTTTACAACAAATTCTTTCTGTTTCCGTGTCGGAAAAGACTGGTGTTGCCAACGAAATTACCATAAAATTTGAGAGTGGTAGAGAACTGACTTTAAGCTCTCCAAAATCTCTTGATATTATGAGATTATTGTATTTCACTAAAAATAGAGCAACTGATGTCCCAACAGAAACTTTGTTTAAACAAGATGTCGAAAAGTCGTTAGAAGATATGCTTGGTCAACTCTTTAACATCGTATTCTTAGGCTTGACCTCATCATGTGCTGATGTTAGGTCTATTTCATACAATTTGTTGGCTGTTTCACAAAAACAATTCAAATTAGATCTGGGTCGAGAGTTGGCTCAATCACCTGAAGTGTACTTCCCAAGAGATAATAATACATTTGTTGTTTCCATTTCGGAAAAATTAGCTGAAACTTTCCCAAAAGTTACTGCTGAAGTGATTGGAGCCTTTTTCAAGGTTTACAGAGAACAAGTTACACCACGCCAAAGATTCAATGCAATTGTTTATGTTGCCCCATGGATTCCAAATATCTATGAATACGTCTTTAAAGTCGACGATGAAAATGGTTCTGATTATGTTTCTGAAATCATAAGAAACTTTTTATCAGTCTCAACAATTGATCCAGTTTTCCTAACAGCTTTCAATGCTCAAATTTGGTCCAAATTGTGTTTGGAAGATAGAATCAGTCCGATTTTGGTTAAAGAAATTGTCTTAGCAGCAATTGACCGTGAAGCTGAAGGAAATGATTGGAAGAGCATTATTGCTTTGTTGACATCAACTCCAACTGTTGAACTTTGTGGCCATGTCATTCAAAGATTGAGAGAAATTTCACATATCCCATTCCCAGACGATAACGGGAACTACTCAGTCGATTCACATAGTACGTGGATTGAGATTACCGTTTTAGTTCAAATATGTGTTTCATTATTCTTCGACTCACTGATGTTTGCTGAGATGTTCCTTCCTGAAATTTTTTATGTCATCACCGTTTTGGTTGATGTTGGTCCTTTGGACTTAAGAGTTGCAAGTCATCAGTTGTTATTGAATGTTTTACAATCATTTTTGACCAAGCCAACATTATCAGAATTTTCAAAGGATAAGATCAGAGCTTCGATCTCTCATTTCACTTCTCACAGGTCAAGAATTTTGTTTGGGCTAAACAGAGATTCTGCTGATAATTTCCCAACAGAAATTGCCAAGTTTGCTACTAGAGTTAGTACAATGGAGACATTGGTTGCCTCGTTACTGGAAGTTATTGATGTCGCTAGCACTGGAAACAGTAGGGCATTATGGACTGCCAGATGGAACAGATATGTTGTTGATGCTGTTTGCAGAGAAGATTCTGTTTTGAAAGGTAGATCTTTGCTATTGCTAGGTGTATTATCAAAAAGTGGTATCAATGATTCTCTGGTTGTCAAAGTCTTGGAGATTGTTGCAGATATTTCCACAAGAGATGTGGATGATGCCAAGTATCGTTATTTGGCTATTTGCACAATTTTTTCATTGAGTAGGATTTCTGAGGGTTTATTACCAGACTCTCCTTATTTTTCCAAATTGTTTTGGTTGGCTGTTGTCATCACTCATTCTGATCATATCGCATTATATCAAGGTGGTCTTCAATTTGTCTCCAAAAGTTTGACTTCAATGCATATAAAGGACAAATTTGCAAATTATGATATCTTATCAACACTAATCGCTGATAGAGCTCTCTTTGGGTCATTATTGGAACGTATCGAATCTTTCGATGACTTGATCATTACTAGGGATACGTTTGACCAAGTCTTGTTACATTTCGCTATCAAAGGATTGCAGTTGCCATATGCCAGAGCCAATTCATTAGATGCTTTGAAATCATTTTTCGTCATCAGATTCACAAATGAAAATGCCAGAGTCCAAATTGATCCTACCCAAGTGTTTGATAATAGTGTTTTATCATATCTGTTATTCCTTTTCATTTTATTGAAACCAGATGACTTGAAAAGCGTCTTGAGAATGGCCGAAATTCCAGATAATGATTTGATTGAGCTTGGCGATCAAGCTTTAGTTCCAAAAATCTTGATCAATTTTTTGTTCTCTGACAACATTAATTCCAACATCACTTTGTTGCAAGCTGCTGTTCATTTCAATGAAGGAGAACCAAATGAAAAATCTATGATTAGATTCTTGTTATTGCTGAAATACATTGGCAAGGGAAATCCAAGACTCTTGATGAAGATTTATTTCAAATTAAGACCAAGAATTAGAGAAATCATAAGTGCCAATGAAAGCTCTGTTAGTCTAGTGGCAACTTGTTTTGACTTGTCATCCATTGCAAGTATTCAACCTGATTATTCCGAAGATGCCAAATATAATGCATTTGCTGATCAGATTTTGTCTGAAAACCAGGTTAAAGGTGTTTACAAATATCACTTCCCAAAACTTGGAACCGTTCCGATTGATGAGAAGGACTTGAGCCCGGCCTCTTCGAAAAAGGCTCGTGGTTCTGTTATTCAGCCATTGATTGAAAAGATTTGCTCCGTTAAACCTCAAACCAATAATTAGAATTTGAGAATATTCATTTCATTCACATCAATTTATACAACATATTTTTCCTTGATATTGTTGCGCATGATGTTACAAACATTTGTTATTTTTTTTTGACATTTTTTATCATTTGAGTTTTTCTTCATTGATATTATGTTTCCTTTTTTCGTTAGTTATGTTTTTTATATCTATACCACCATCATGTTAATTTATGACCGTTATTGATTAATCAACAGTAGAGTTGTTCTTATATATGCCACTGCTATAAAATAGTTTTCTTCCCGGTATGTCAGCACACCACCTACACTGACAGTAAACTACGATAGATACTTTAGATGAGCAGCATAAATTGGATACCGTTGAAAGTTTGTAATAGCCAAAGAATATATACGTACACGACACGTTATTGACATGCCTTAAAGTATTAACAGTTCTATATCGACAACGGCAGATCCTATGATCGTTTCAAAATTGTCTTTCGGCTATAATATGCGACATATTCGCCAGCTTGTGGTGATTCATACTGTTTCTTTTCAAACTTGAAACCTTATATCAGAACCTTTCTTTCGAGAATAAACATCTCATTCAAAGAGCTTGAAGATAAAAGTCGAGATAACGTATTCGGTTAGGGCTTTGGTAATGCAGATCAACATCACTGCTTAAATTGATGATTTTTTCATCTGATTATGTGGCAGTTACATTATCATCTCAGAATTGATAGATGTTGCCTCCACAATATTATTAGAGCATCCAGCACCAGCATTGAGCCTCCTAGACTTCCAGTAAGCTATCGTTTCACTTTTTAGGATCATACCTTTGTGGTAGCAATGATTTATCGTATCTTTCATTCTCATCACCGAGATCTCTTTTCAATAAACTCTCCTCTCTAAAAAATGCACCTTTAACTTTTTGTGTCCCTTCGGTATCCTTGAGGCTTTCCTGAGCCTGTCTCTCTTGAAATTCTTGTAATCTTTCCTCCTCAGTTCTTAGTCTTCTATTTTCCAAGTCTTCTAATTCATCTTGTTCTTGTTCAAGCTTAGCACGGTCTCTTTCTTCACGTTTAAGCTGTCTTAATTCCCATTGTGCACGTTCAAGCTCAGGATCCAAATCATCCGTATCATCTATACCACCAAGATTGGAGAGTGATTCTTCTAGTAACTTCCTCTGATCAATGTCTTGGTTGATATGAGACTCAATTGTCTTAAGTGCTCTCTCTTTATCTATTAGTGATTTGTCTTCAGGATCAGCCTTGGAATTTCTCCCAACAGCTCTCTTGGATTTTGAAAGGAAAACAGGTTTCAATAATTTCGGTTCATCATCACTTGAATCACTTTCACTTTCACTTTCACTTTCTTCTGAATCGTCTGAATCTGATTCATCTTCGGAATTTTTATCTGCTTCATTTTCACTCTCATCAATATCACAGCCTTCATCAGCTTCAGCCACAATTTTTCCTTCTTCAAGCTGTACAGGTTCACCTTTGGGTATCTCAGGCACCTTAATGTTCACAGTTGTTCTGATACTCTTCTGAGGCTTCACCAATTGTTCTTCCTCTTTTCCAGAATCTGGTCCCGACTCATCACTGGAGTCTTCATATTTCTGACCAATAGGCTTTCCTGAAAAATGTCTCTTTATAGCCATTCTTTTTACCCCAAATGAAAGTAAAATGTAATTGTTTACTTTGAATATCTCCGAGAAAAGTTTCATTATGTGCCAAAGCGTTCTGGACATCCGTACACCACACTATATAGACGAAATCTATAAAAAGTTAGATTTGCCTCCTTTCTCTCTCTTCTCCATAACTCCAAATTACCAGAGATAATTAATCAACAATGAAGATTTCAGGCATTGCGTTCGCAGTGGGTGCACTGGCTGCATCGCTCAACATCCCCTTCATAAACATAGACTTCCAGCTACCTCAATCGCCTTTGAATTTGCTTTCAGAAGTTAGACAATTCTGGGGTTCACACCATGATAATATTGGTACTTTCGCTGATAAGGCTTTTACCTTCGAACTACAAGACGCATGGAGAGAATTGTTGGAGACATATGATATCAAATACTTGAACAATAAGATGATGAACTTCAACACTCAAATGAGTCCAAAATCCAAAGTGCAAAATTTGAAACACCTCGATTCTTCTAAATACGAGTTCATTACTAGTGCTAAATACCCGGATCATAAAGTCAGAGTGAGTAAAAACGACCCAGCTTCACTAGGTCTTGATACTGTTAAGCAAACTACTGGCTACTTGGACTTTGCTGATAAACATCTCTTCTATTATTTTTTCGAATCAAGAAACGACCCAGCAAACGACCCTGTCATTCTTTGGTTAAATGGTGGTCCAGGATGTTCTTCAATGACTGGATTGTTCTTTGAATTAGGCCCTTCATCATTGGGTCCAGATTTAAAGCCAGTTCACAACCCTCACTCTTGGAACAATAATGCCAGTGTGATATTCTTGGAACAACCGATTGGTGTCGGATATTCATACGGTGATGAAAAGATCTCAACAAGTTATGCTGCAGCTAAAGATGTCTTTGTTTTCCTTGAGTTGTTTTATCAAAAATTTCCACAATTTGCCAACAATGATTTCCATATTGCCGGTGAATCATACGCTGGCCATTACATTCCAGCTATTGCTTCAGAAATCGTTAATCACGCTGATCGCTCATTCGAATTGACCTCTGTGCTAATTGGCAATGGTATCACGGATGCTCTTGTGCAAGACGAGTATTATCAACCAATGGCTTGTGGATTAGGTGGATATAAGAAATTATTAACTGATCAGGAATGTGATCAAATGAATAAAGATTACCCAAAGTGTAAGAGATTGGTTGAAGCTTGTTATGCAACCATAAATGCATTTGCTTGTGTTCCGGCTACAATTTATTGCTCAGAAAAATTACTCGGTCCTTTCGACAAGACTGGATTGAATGTCTATGATATTAGAGGTCCCTGTGAAGATCCTGACTCTTTGTGTTACCCACAAATGGCCTATATCGAGGAATATCTCAACAAGAAGGAAGTTCAAGAGGCACTTGGTGCTGAGGTTGACTCATATACAGGCTGTGACGATGATGTTTTTGCTAGCTTTCAATTGACAGGTGATGAATCTAAACCATTCCAAGGTTATGTTGCAGAGCTTTTGAATAAGCATGTTCCTGTTTTGATTTATGCAGGCGACAAAGACTTTATTTGTAACTGGTTAGGTAATAGAGCCTGGTCAGACGCTCTTGAATGGGAGCATAGTGAAAATTATAGAAGCAAGGTGTTGGAGCCTTGGTATACCGGAGAGAAACAAACTGGTGAAGTTAAGAGCTTTGGGAACTTTACATTCTTGAGAGTGTTTGATGCGGGTCATATGGTTCCTTTCAACCAACCGGAAGCTGCTTTAAACATGGTCAATTCCTGGATTGGTGGTGACTACACTTATGGAAATTGATCATACCTGAAACAATAAGTTCAATTAATTGGGGGAGAATAGTAAACGAAACAAGCTCATCTGCATTCCGCTTACGTAGAAAATGTTAGAGACACGGAAACCCCAGCAATCGCAACCTGGAACGTTATCAACTCCCCTCCGTGATAAGATGAGGATAATAACTATATAAATACATGGTACGACCCTCTGTATGCTTTTTTTGTAATGTGGAGTTGAGTTTAAGAAAAGATCAATAAAGGCTAAGACATCGAAATTGCTTAGTAATATTCTCCGAGCAATAGGTTCCGTTTCCTTGAATAACAGACACTAGGCAAATCAACCAAACAATGAAGATTTCAGGCATTGCATTTGCAGTTGGTGGTGCGCTTGCTGCATCGCTGAACATCCCTCCTGTAATTGCTGACTTCGAGCTGGCAAACTCACTACTAAATGAGTTCCCCGAGGCCATGGAATTCTGGGGCTTGCATCATGACAAGATTGATGCATTTAATGATATAAGTTATGGTTTCGAATTACATGACACATGGAAAGAATTGCTCGAGTCGTATGATGCTAGTTACTTGCACGATCAAATAAACAAGTTTGACACTCAAACAAGTACCAAATCCAAAGTGCAAAATATCAAAAGGCTTGATTCTTCCAATTACGAGTTTGTTACTAGTGCTAAGTTTCCGGACCATACATTTAGAGTGAGCAAACGTGACGCAATTTCATTAGGTCTTGATACTGTTAAACAAACCACTGGGTATTTGGATTTTGATGACAAACATCTCTTCTATTATTTTTTCGAATCAAGAAACGACCCAGCAAACGATCCAGTAATTCTTTGGTTGAACGGTGGTCCTGGATGTTCTTCCATGATTGGATTGTTCTTTGAGTTGGGTCCTTCCTCTGTTGGTCCGGACTTGAAACCAGTTCGCAATCCTTATTCTTGGAACAGTAATGCTAATGTTGTTTTCTTGGATCAACCAATTGGCGTTGGGTTTTCTTATGGTGACGAAAAGGTCTCATCCACTTATGCAGCAGCTAAAGATGTTTATGCATTTCTTGAATTGTTTTTCCAAAAATTCCCCCAATTTGTTGGGAATGACTTCCATATTGCTGGTGAATCATATGGGGGTCATTATATCCCAGCTATCTCCTCAGAAATCATGAACCACACTGATCGGTCATTTGACCTGAGCTCTGTGCTAATTGGTAATGGTATCACTAATGGTATTATACAAAGTGAGCAGTATCAACCCATGGCTTGTGGATTGGGTGGATACAAGAAAGTTCTCTCTGATGAGGTATGTGAACAAATGAAGAATGACTATCCAAAGTGTAAAAGATTGAGTGAAGGCTGTTATGCTACGCAAAATGCATTTGCTTGTGTTCCTGCAGCGGTCTTCTGCACATCGAAATTGGTCAGTCCTGTCAATGATACAGGATTGAATATTTACGATCTTAGAGAACCTTGTGAATCCCCAAAGTCTTTATGTTATCCACAAGTTGGTCGGATTCAGCAATATTTGAATCAAAAGGAAGTTCAAGAAGCACTTGGTGCTGAAGTGGAAAATTATTCTAGTTGTTCTGCTGATGTTGCTGCCGGCTTCCAATCAACAGGTGATGTATCAAAACCATTTCATGGTTTTATTGCAGAACTTTTGAATAACCATATTCCTGTCTTGATTTACGCCGGTGACAAGGACTATATCTGTAATTGGCTGGGTATCAGAGCTTGGACCGATGCTTTAGACTGGGAACATGGTGATTCTTATAGAGGCACAATGCCCGGGCCTTGGTATAATGGTGACAAACAAGTTGGAGAGATTAAGAACTATGAGAATTTCACATTTGTGAGAGTGTTTGATGCAGGTCATATGGTTCCATTCAATCAACCAGAAGTTGCTCAAAACATGGTCAATTCCTGGATTAATGGTGATCGTACACTTCAGGTAGTTCAAAATTGATGATAGTTAACCAACTAAAGAGAAGCTCAGGCTCAGTCGCACCAGGGACAGGTTGGCTGGACCGACTTTTGCAATTTCACCGAAATATACGATTAAATTGAATATAGTTAATATTTCAAGCTTGTTAAACCAGTAGATCATTGAGCACCGGATGATCTAAAGTGTGTAAGTAGCCAGCTTTTTGGCTAATTTAAGGCCCTAAAAGGCTTTTGAGTAATCATTTTGAAACTCAATTATCAAAACGGGCAAATCTGACTTAATTCAGCTTACGTGGGGAGCACAGCTTCACACTTGAATTTTGCATCAACTCAGCTTATGCTACCTCATGAAGCAGCTAAATTTTGGCTGTCAAGGTACGTAACACATACACAAAGATGATGGACCTTACTTTAAGCTACAAAGACACCGATATTAGAAGCTGTATAGTAGATTAGTCTTTGATAGCTCAACTTCACATTCCGTCGGTATGTAATGAAGCTTGATCTTCCTAGTTAGGATACAATGAGAATTACGAGGATCCACCAGTAAATCCATCTACCAGCCAGCTAATTGCCCGCTCCCGCTGTTTTGCAAGATGAAAAGCCATAGATTCTGCCTCCTGATCAGTCAATCAATAAGATCACATTGTCTTGGATCTAAGCTGTTTTGGTTGTTCTCTTGTTGCTAATTTCACCAGTTTCTCGATTTTGCAATGGTTATTTCTATTTACAGAGGATCGGCAATGGAAGGGAAAGCTGGTGAAAACTTCACATTTTCGCCATTAAATGAGCTCAAAAGACAGCTGTGAACATGAAATCGCAATCTTGAGCCCAAATATCCACTGAAGCTGTACAGTAACTGGTTTATTTTCTTGCATTAGTGCTGAAATGTGTGTTTTGAGCGTGTTTTTGAGCGTAAGTTGTAACCAGAGACGTATGCAAGCAGCTCGCCTTAATCCATTATCTATTTACGCAGCCCTCCTGCTTCTTCACGAGAGCTGAAGAGCATCAAATACGCGTGATATTGTCCAGCTCAAGAGTGACAGAATACCAGCTTAATTACATAGAAAGAAACACAAAGGGGGGGAGTCACTTAAAGAAGACGGTATATGGACCTCATTATGTATGATCTTTCTAAGAAAGTCTGAAAACATGTCAAGTCAGACACAATCCCATCTGAGGTACAACAAGCATGCGCCCAGGAAGACCCGCAGTTTGAGACCATTAGCGATGTCATTGGTGATGCGTGAGCGCTGCTGGCAATGCAAGAGTGCTCTTCAAATTCTCCAAAGCTCAGGCCCAATACTTGAGCCCTTATGTCCCACCTTTTAAGAAAGCAGCCCAACAGATGTTCAACGCCAGTATCAAAATAATCCTCGAGGATTATTCTCAAAGTGTTCATTCACACATCTTCAAACGGTTCATGACCAGTGTTCCATTTTTTCATAGCTGGTTTATCAACACTACGATTTCCATGATCTTCAAAAACTGAAGATCTTTAATGCCTTTTCCAATTTTTAGCGTAGCTGGTGAAATTACCGGAAAACTTTTCTCTCAAACAACAACAAGATCCTACTGTATTATCACTGTTGGGAAATTTAGACAGAATGATCCACGCTGAAATTCCTGTCCACTAAACTGCTTGCATCAAATGGGTCGCAATTTCTAGGGCATCGGAGCGCTCTTGAACATCTCTGAGAATAATCAGCCTTGTTATCCAGCTATTTATATATCTGCCCAAGCCCAATGAAAGTGATTACGGCCATGTGCTTGAATACAACAATAGCTATCCTTCGTGAACAATGTGGATGAAGACACTAACACTTTCGCTTATAGCTCAAACCATTCTTGCCGGTTCGTCGTTCGTTGTTCAACTAAACACTGGCTCCTCCATCGAGGATTTTTTAAACTTGGCTTTAATATCAACACTTGGTGTCGAGCCAAACTCTTCGAATACCATTGAGATTGGTGATTTCAAAGCCTTTGTTGGTGAACTGGAGGATAGTTGGATTGATCAGTTGACAGATGATCCAATAATTAATGCTATTTTCCCAAACATTCAAATCAACTTCAATGATGATGAAAACTCTGACCAAGTTCAAAGTATTGAGTCAACAAGAACCACCACCACTCTAAGCCCAAACGATGCTGGCGAGACTGCTGCTGCGGCTGCCGAAGGAAGTACCTCTTCTATATCATCTATCATTGACGGTGTCACTGTTCAAAGCAATGCACCAAGACATTTGGCTAGATTGTCATCTCGTGAAGGTATTTACAACGAATCTTCAAGTGATTTAGTTTATCAATATGATTCCACCGGGGAGGGTATTGTTGTCTATGTTTTAGACACTGGTATTGCCATTAACAATCCAGATTTCGAGGGAAGAGCCTCGAGAGGTGCCAATTTTGTTGATGAAGAAGATGGTGATTTTTCAGGTCATGGTACGAACGTTGCAGGCATTGTTGGCTCTAAAACTTATGGTGTTGCCAAAAATGTCTCTATTATCGATGTTAAAGTTCTTGCCCAGAGTGGTGGTAGCTTGGAGTCCGTTTTGAAAGGTGTCGAATGGGCTGCTAGTGATTTCAAAAATGGCACCAAAAAGGCCGTTGTGAATATGTCTGTGGGCTCTCCAAAGAGTGATGCTATCAACAATGCTCTGAATGCTGCAGTTGCTGAGGGACTACCAGTCGTTGTTGCAGCTGGGAATAACAACAAGAATGCATCAGACTATTCTCCAGCAAGTGCATCCGATGCTATTGTTGTTGGTGCTTTGGATGATAGATCAGATACCATTGCCATTTATTCCAACTGGGGGCCAAAAGTTGATATCTTTGCCAGTGGTGTTGCTGTGGAATCGTTAAACTATCAAGACAATTCAAGTTCTATTGCTTATTATGGGACTTCTCAGGCGACTCCCCAAATTACAGCTCTTACTGCCTTGTTATTGGAGCAGGGTATTGATGCTTCAGATGTCAAGTCTGAATTGATCACTTTATCAACTAAAAATGCAATTTCTCAAACTGTCTATGATGAAAGTTCCAACTATGAATATACGGTTAATAGAGTGGCTTATAATGGAATTGACCCATTATCATCTGATGAAATTTCGGATCCTTCTACTGCTGAACAGGATTCTTCACTAAGTGGGTTCATTGAGTGAACTTGCTCATACTTTCTCGACTCAAAATACAGCAGAGACAATCTTTATTCTTTGCTTTTTGAACACTACTCTTCAATTCGTCACACCCTTTTATTATTAATAGACCGGCTCTAACCTTTAATATAGATTTTTCCTTCCAATACGCTTCTAGGCATATTGTTGATGTAGGAATTGACCTTTTGATTTGTAATTCCGCTTAAAAGCGGACAGAATTTGATATATCTCAGGATTGTACCGTCAGTTTAAAGGCATAAAATTGAATCTTTTAACAGTTACGAGCGGATATTGAACCGGATGTGTATTAAAGAGGTAATAAACATGATTGTGATTTGTTAAAAGAGCAGTTCAAATACGCACAGATACATCTCCTCTACGATTTCACCTGCAGACAAGAAAGTTGGTTGCATCGATAGCTATCCATGACTAGAGGCATTGGCAGAACTGGGCAACGACAGCCAGACCCGATAAAGAGTGTACATATGTGCTCTGGTACATATGATATTGATCTGTACCAGGACCGGGTTTCCTCAGGATGTAAATAATATTTGAATCCTTCAAGGGTCGTTGATGATTGATTTGCTTGTTGAGAAACCACTGTATTAGCTTTGTATTACGATGGGATAGATGCGCAAATCCACAATTTGACCCAATCATCTCCAGTGTGGACCATGAGGGAAATGTGTGGTCTATTTGAGGTTACATATTTGGATATGCACAACCCGTACCACAGAATATCCTCCCGCATGAACCACTATACCGTCTTTTGAAGCTGGATGTCCCCACGGTGTTTGCACCTATCTCTTGTATCTAATATTAAAGGGTACTTATGGGATAGTCCCATGGATCGAAGGGTCTTTATTACACAAGGCATCACATAGTATTTCATTCTCGATCAAGAACGTCGATCTTTGAGGAATGAACAAGAAGAACATCTGAGATCATAAATCTCAAAGAATTAACTGAATAGTATGGCTCTAGGAGTCCACCTACTACGGAAATTACACCGATGCATATACCCACTCAAAGATTCACCAGATCGAGTGGTTTGTTGTAGATCGTTAAAGCTGTAGGGCATATTAGTTACTTGTCGTACTTGAAACTTTAGTTTCTGTTGAACTCGAAGGTATTGATATGATTGGGGTCTTATACTATATCAGAAAGAATTATGGGTGGTTAAACAAGGAAATTTGCTCCAGGAGCCATTATTTGGCTGATCTCGTGTGATCGTTACGATAACTGGCGAACTGTATTTGCACTGTGACGGTATCAATGAATTCAGACCTATTGAGATATATTTTTAATATAAAAGAGCATCGAAATATCCAACTATGAGAGCAGTTTGAGCTTTTGATGAAGACCATCTATCTTTTAACAATGTGGACCTCATTAATAGTCCTATCACTTGTCGCTCAATCCATTTTGGCTTCATCTCCATTCATTGTTCAGATCAATGGTGATAAAACTTTCGATGACTATCTTGGTCAAGACATAGCAGATGCCTTTAATATCAAGCCTATATCAGGAGATACCATTGAGATTGGTGACTTCAAAGCTTTCATTGCTGATTTTGAAGATGAATTGGTAACTCATCTAGAAAACAATCCTATCATTAATAAAGTCTTCCCAGATGTCAACATTAGTATCTTTGATGCAGAACCTCATCCATCAAAATTGACTAAAAGATACAGAACTGTTTTGGAGGAACAACCAACTACTCCATCAAAATTTGTCAAAAGAGATGGTGTTACCACTCAAAGTAACGCACCAAGACATCTGGCAAGATTATCATCCCGTGAAGGGATCTGGAACAAATCTGCACCTTTCGAGTACAAATACGATTCAAATGGAGACGGGGTCACTGCTTATGTCTTGGACACTGGTGTTGCAATTGGTCTTTCAGATTTCGGCGGAAGAGCATCTTATGGTGTTAACTATGCCTTTTTGGAGCTCAATGGTGATTACAACGGACATGGGACCAATGTTGCAAGTGTTCTTGGTTCGAATACTTATGGTGTGGCAAAAGGTGTTTCCATTGTTGATGTGAAAGTCTTTGGAGCATTAGGAACAGGTTCCACTAGTAACGTTTTGAAAGGTATTCAATGGGCTAATAACGACCGTAAATCTAAGAACTTAAAAGCTGTGGCAAACTTGTCAGTTGGTGGTTCAAAATATGATGCCTTGAACCAAGCTGTCAATGCTGCTTATGCTGATGGATTATCAATGGTGGTTGCAGCTGGAAATAATAATGCTGATGCTGCAAATTATAGTCCATCTTCAGCATCTGATGCTATTGTTGTTGGTGCCCTGGATGATAGATCAGATACCATTGCCATTTTCTCCAACTATGGGTCAAGCGTTGATATTTTCGCTCCAGGTGTTGCTGTTGAAGGGTTGAACAATGTTTTATTCGGTGGTCCAACCCAGTACTACGGTACTTCTCAAGCAACTCCACAAGTTGCAGGTTTGGCAGCCATTTTATTAGAAAAGGGAATTGCCGTGGATCAATTAAAGACTGAGTTGATTAGTCTATCTACCAAAAATGCAATCTCTCAAGAAACTTACGATAACAATGCCAACTATGCTGATACCCCAAATAGAGTGCTGTACAATGGGATTGTTGATTCACCAGATACCATTTCTAACCCATCCACTTTGGACCAAGACGAAACTTTGCTCCAACTTCTTGGATAAACAGCTGGTCTGAATAACAGATATTCGATCTGTATCTTTTAAACCTCAACCCAGGTATATATATTGCCAAATTAATCAAACGCAATTATAATTCAGCCTTATGCAGTCATACCAATAAAGCTTTACCTCTCCAATATCTTCGCTAAAATCAAAATCCTTCTTTCATTCTCAATTGACACGAGCCATGGGTGTTTTGGAAATTGGACCAGATGCTTCATTGCCAAAGCTACAACGGCTATATATGGTGCATTAGATTCAACTGATACACAAAACCACGTAAGACCTGTAATAATGCTTAGTACGTGCTTATTCAATACTTCATTTAGAACTTAGATGTAGAGATCCCAATCAAAAAAAGGTCTATGATTGGAGGATCTCAGAAAGTATGATCTTCAGTCAAGATAGCTTTGTAAAGCATCAGTCAGCAATACCTCTTTGTGCAGTAAAGGAGCTAGATACGACCGTGCCATTTAGCTGGTTAATTCGCGGCGCGCTTTAACCCTTAACAGTTATCATCATTTCGAGCAGATGGCTTCAAGAAGAGGCAGAACAGCATGGTAAGCTAAAGCCACAAGCTAAAATTGATGGTTTCATCGAGTCCAAGTACCACTATTACTCGTTTAGACTGTTTACATTTCACACCTGCTCAACGTACTAAACGGCAGTTCATTGGAAACAAGGGGTCCACAAAACAACAAAGTGAAAACACCAACCTATCAGAAAGACGCGAATAGAGGTAGGCAAAAGCATCTCACTGTCTCTTCGAGTCTCCCTCACCGATAAATACGTTCCTTCTCCACCAAATCTCGGTACAGAATCAAAAAGTGAGGGAATTGAAGCAAGATAAAAGAGATCTCCTAGAAAGATATGCAGCGTTTCTAAATTTCACTTATTGAAGATTTGACTTCTTCGGACAACTTAAAAGTACATTTACAAGCTGGTACAGATCTGGCTCATGGATTAATGATTATTTCAGATGTAGGACACTATCAGCAGCATAATTGCTCCAACGATTTTTTCGGTGTTTTACTTAAATAATTATATGCTGATTTGACGGCAACTTACTTCTGCTCATTAATGTAGGGGAAAGCACAGGGTCTACCCGATGATTTGATCTTAACACCTGCAAACACCCGAGCTTCAAGGATTAGCATTACAAGTGATGACAGATACGGTGGTTAAGTTTCCACAAATTAGGCTCGATATGGGGACCTCACAAAGTTCCATCAACTTGAATGATCCGAATACAAAGCTTTTGTTTGATGTAGACTAAATATTAAGGCCTCAACGCATGGTACATGAATACATGCATGGCCTAATTTCTAGAAGGCCTTCGACCCATCTGACTGTCTCACAATATTAGTGCATAGGAGGCATACGCTTGTACACGGTGGTTTACGTGATGCCCAATGATAGCCCGTAGTCAGATAGGCAAGTAATGTACGAAAGGGAAAGGTCGATCATCACATATATGCAGGTGATATGAAATGGGGGTTCATAAAGATCTAGATCATAGCAAAGACAACAAAGCAACATGTAGCTGGGTGAAAAATCCAAGAGAGGAGATTAAAAAGTCCCAAGCACTATAATTTTGATGTGATATTGCACTAAAAATCTCGAGACCGATGATCTCTTCTCATTCTTTAGCACTGGTTTGAGTTTATGTAGATCATTCAACTTGGCTTAAATCATGCACAATACATCACTTTACCTTCAAAACGGTACTTCAAGGTTGACAGCTTCAAGCTCATAGGTAGTTCTAGGGTAGTAGAACTCGGTTTCATTGGAACCCTATGCCTTCCCATTCCATGTTTAAGTTGCTGAGCATAATTTCAAACAAGAATGTGATCTAGATGTGTAAACTAATGATCGAATTTGAGGCTCCCATGAGTGAATTGTAACAAAAGATGAGGGTCTTTGTTGTTAAAAGATCTTCGCATTCTAAATTATTTGGTAATTTGGGTATATAAAGGGTCTTGAATCTCTCTCTGAATTGAGAATTTCAATTGTCTTTAAAGAAGGGCAGATCCTAGATCAACTAAATTTAAATCAGATAAACACATCACAATGTGGATCCCAATTGCCGTTTTATCACTTGTCGCTCAAACAATCTTGGCTTCGTCATCTTTCATCGTTCAAATCAATAGTGATAAATCGTTTGAAGATTATCTCCAACAATCAATCGCTGACACTTTGAACATCAAACCTGCTGGTGATACCATTGAAATTGGTGATTTCAAGGCTTTTGTTGCTGATTTTGAAGATGATTTACTATCACTCTTAGAGGATGATCCAATTGTTAACAAAGTTTTCGAAAATGTCAACATCAGTCTATACGATTCTGAAAAAGCCATCATTCCAAATAAATTTGTTAAAAGATACAGAACAGTCTTGGAAGAAACCGGTAGAGAAACCAAATTCACCAAACGTGATGGTGTCACAACTCAAAGCGATGCACCAAGACACTTGGCTAGACTTTCTTCACGTGAAGGTATTTGGGACAAGAGTGCACCATTTGAATACAAGTATGACTCTGATGGTACTGGATCCACTGTTTATGTCATTGATTCTGGTATCTATATTGAAAATTCAGATTTCGGTGGGAGGGCCAAACGTGGTGCTAATTTCGCTGGTGTTCTTGATGGTGATCAATATGGCCATGGTACAAGTGTGGCAAGTATTGTTGGTTCAAACACTTATGGTGTTGCCAAAGGTGCAGAGATTGTTGATGTGAAAGTATTTGGTGCTACTGGTAGTGGTTCATTAAGTGCAGTCTTGCAAGGTCTTGAATGGGCAAACAATGACCGTAAGAATGGGACCAAGAAGGGTGTTGCAAACTTGTCCTTGGGGTCTGATAAATACGATGCTGTTAACCAAGCCGTCGATGCTGCTTATAACGATGGATTATCTGTTGTCGTTGCTGCTGGTAATAGTAATCAAGATGCCGCCAATTACAGTCCAGCCTCTGCAGCCAATGCAATTACCGTTGGTGCACTTGATGATGAGACCGATACTATTGGTATTTTCTCAAATTTCGGTTCCACCGTTGATGTTTTCGCTTCTGGTTATGCTGTGGAAGGGTTGGGCAATACAGCACTCACTGGTCCAACTGCCTGGGTCGGTACTTCTCAAGCAACACCACAAGTTGCAGGCCTTGCTGCCATCTTGTTGGAAAAGGGCTTCACTTATGATCAGATCAAAGCTGAAGTTATCAGACTCTCAACCAAGAATGCCATTTCTCAAGAAACCTATGACAATAACTCTGATTATGCAGACACCGTGAACAGAGTTGCATATAATGGAGTTGTGGACTCTAATGACACAATCTCAGACCCTTCAACTGAAGAGCAAAACCAAGCTTTGCGTCAATATATTGAATAGAATATGTGACGCTATTATAATTTCTCAGTCTTTCTTCTAATAGGCTTGATGTTTACCATCTCTCTTCTAAGCCGTTATTACATTTAATACACCTTTCACTTCTCATACTGGTCTATTTGTAGTTGGAACCCCATTGTAACAAGTCTGTAATTCAGCCATCTCATTCAGCATTAAGTCATTTCAATAGCTTACAGATCGAACATTTTGTAGAGCGGAACCGAATGACATCATGTATCATAAAGTCTATAGAAAAGTATGAAGGCTTCTTTTCGCGACCATCAAAAAAGCTTCAAATACTCACCATTGATGTTCTGTTTAGGCAATAAAGGGACCCCCTATATACCTCAGAAACTGGCTGCTTCCTTAACAGGTGACGTACTGCAGAATAACACCCTTGTCAAGATGTCCATCTGGGGGTGTTACAGAGCTGTGAACATGCTGGAAGAATAAGGAATTGTTGAATATCTCGCATCTAAAGGACCGTTTTTGGTTTCATCTTCAAACTTTTCCGCAGATCGTTCATTATATACGTCAAATCATCACAATCATGGTCAATACTGATTGATGAGATCTGTGCAGCAACAAGATGCTACTGGCATCTGTATCAGTTGGTTTTGGCATGTGGGATTATATATTGCGTCGATCCTTGTAGTTGGGTTGGTGTTTGTCTAGAGCCACCTCCCATATATATAGATGATTTCTCTACAATATTGAAGCTGAATTCAAGCCTACATGAATTGAAGAAAGCCATACAAAAACTAGGCATGTGGGCTTCATTCACCACCATTGCGCTCGTTGCGAAGCTTGTTATTGCTCATTCCTCATACGTTGTCCAGTTGAACAAAAACACAACATTTGAAGATTATCTTCAAGATTCAATCTCCACAGATTTAGGAGTCAAACCAACATCCAACAATACAATTGAGATTGGTGATTTCAAGGCTTTCATTACAAGCTTTGACGATGATTTGGTGGACCATTTGAAAAATCATTCTTTGGTTAGTAATGTTTTCCCTAATGAAACTATTCATTTTGGTAATAATGAAACTCAAAAATTGACAAGAAGATCAATATCTATTCTTGAAAACCCTGAAACGAAATTGGTTTCAAAATTTGAAAAAAGAGATGATGGTGTCACTGTTCAGAAAAATGCACCAAGACATCTTGCCAGATTGTCATCCCGTGAAGGTATTTATAACTTATCTTCCAGTGAAATGGAATATAAATACGACGCTACTGGGAAAAACGTTACAGCTTACGTCCTTGACTCTGGTATTTCAATCTTCCTACCTGATTTTGAAGGAAGAGCATCCCGTGGTGCAAATTTCGCCTTTTTGGGGATCGATGGTGATTTCTATGGCCATGGTACTAATGTTGCCGGTATTTTGGGCTCAAAGACATATGGTGTTGCCAAAGATGTAGAAATCATAGACGTTAAAGTTGCAGGTTTACTCGATGGAGGATCTGTGGAAAGTGTCTTGAAAGGTATTGAATGGGCAAATAATGATCGTAAGAAAAAAGGTGTCAAGGCAGTGGCAAACTTATCCTTGGGGACCGATAAAACAGAAGCCATTAACGAAGCCGTTGATGCTGCTTTCAACGATGGGCTGGTGATGGTCGTTGGTGCTGGTAATGGTGATATCGATGCTGAAAACATCAGTCCTGCCTCGGCATCAAGCGCCATAACGGTTGGTGCTATTGACGATAGATCTGATACCATTGCAATCTTTTCAAACTGGGGGCCAACAGTTGATGTTTTCGCCTCAGGTTACGCTGTGGAATCTTGGAACATATTCATTGGATTACCTACTGCTTGGGTTGGTACTTCACAATCTACACCTAGTGTTGCCGGACTGGCTGCGATCTTATTGGAAAAAGGTTATACAAAAGATGAAATCAAACAAGAAATTATAAGCTTATCAACCAAAAATGCAATCTCTCAGCAAACATTTGATCATAATTCAAACTATACAGAAACTTACAATAGAGTCGTGTACAATGGTATTGATGATTCATCTGACTATATTTCTGATCCTTCTACTGCCGAACAGGACTACACTTTGCTACAGTTCATTGAATAAGTCTTATCCCAGATGTTTTGCAATGTAATTGTCAAAGGTATTCTTTTAAATTGACCTTTTTATATAGCCATGTTAATGCATAGGGGGGAAATGTACTTTATATAAAAAATATTGTAGCGATTCACTAACTAGGTTGCATCTTTTTCGAATCTCTAGCGACAAGCATAACACATAGTTGAAGCTTGAAATTTATGGTAGACTCATTGCCTCTACTGAAGAAGCTCCTCAATGTGCTCTCAAAGCGTTCTTCATCATTGGTGACTGTATGAGATGTTTTTTCCCTTGCGCAATGGATCAGTATGCTCTTCTTGAAATTACTCGTCTACTAAATTCAATTCGCTCAGTTGGTTCTGGGGTTGCATATTCGTTTTATTGATCTCGTCACTATTTTATTGACACGGGATGGTTTGTTCATGAGAAGTATACGTACTTTTTTAACCTCTCACCAAACGGGAAGCATGATTCTTGAGACATTTTCACTTATTTCGGTCAGCTGCATACAAAACCAACACCATCTCATGCTTCACTATTCACTCATCAATACACCTTTTCAGAAGAGATGATTTAATAAGGAAGAATTTGTGTGTATGTGCCAAAATCCGGGGTAAAGCTATGTATTCTTCTTCGGTCCTTAGCGGCCCCCAGTACTAAGTTGACAAGAGACGTATTTCGTCATAATCCACTCTTCTAGACCTGATTGCGTGTAATTGAGCAGATGAAATACATTTAAAAACGACGATTTTTCCTGAAAAGCTCAATTAGTGCATTATATCGTTACTTATCAGTGTCGATCAGTCAATAAACCAATTGATTACACATTTAAGAACGCAGCTCATCAAAGAGCTGCATGCATATGAAAACAACGCAAATACAACAATACAGAGTTATGAGTAGACTACCTGGAAGACACAGCATCGATGTGATACGTGCAACTGATAGTGATGAGGATCTATTTGGACGAGAGTTTCATGAAGATTATTGCATTTCGGAGAGAACAAATGTTGAGACTTCCACAACAGAGGATGGCAGTCAACAGAGTATCTGTATTGATGAAGAAGATGATATACAATCCACAGATGCCCCACAAAGGGATAAATGTGATAGATATGTGTTTCAAATATCTCAAATAGGCGATGATGAGCTGGGTGAATATCTTTTCTCGGAAGAAGAGTTACGAGCTATGGAGAACTACCTTGGGTTTACAGACAACAGTGACAACTTTGAGCATCAAGATCGATCACAAGAAGGTATCAGGCTCTCTGATTCACCAGATGATGAAAGTCTAACCTCTACAAAGAGTTCAGATACGTTGATTGATGATGTAGAGCCCTCACCGGAGATTATTGAAGCTTTAGAGGTTAGTGGGAATGTGTCAAGCACAGTGGATAGATCAAAGATTGACAATGGTTCTAAATGGAGGAATTCAAAGCTTTATAGAGCTAGTAAGATGTTTGGTGGTTCCAAAGGTGGTAATAATTCGCTTCAAAGATCAGCTTCGGTTGGATCTTTAGGTAGACGGTCAAGTTTGAGACGAGCTATGGGGATCCCTGAGAAGAAACGAAGACATAGACAGACACTGTCATCATTGAAAGATGATTATACAGTATCTTCAATTCCTTTTTCAAGGAATTTTGAGAACGAAAAGATCACCAAGCATGTCACCATTGATGTTTTGGCACGTAATCGAACTTTAAGAGGGATCAACACGGTGTATAATCAGTGTGGCCAGGTTGTGAAGAGGACGAACCTAAACAATTTAAGACCTCTTCCACCTTCTAAAGATATGGGGAACCCTTCCAAACCGTGCATCAAAAAATATGATGCAAAGATTAAAGGATATGAGCTGGGACTTGAAGAGGATGACGAGATTAAACCATATGTTCCAACAAATGAAATTGCAAGGTTACAGTTTAACGATAATGTATGTTATTTCAACACCCACCACAATAGAAGTGAGTTTAAAGAAGAGGGAGACAATACCAGATTCACTTTGAGAATGAACAAGTGCATAGAGAAGTTTGGTAATTCTGGTATTCCAGTGATCAGAAAGCCAGTGCCGAAAAGGTATGGCAAACCATCTGAATGGCTATCAAAAGATCCAGTTGTTGCTCATTTTTCTCACTCAGCTTGAGAACTGTTTAGATCAGTATACGTAATGATTGTGTTCAATTGTAGAGGGGAACAAGGCCACAGGAACCCCAAAACAGATCTGAAAGATGGTATCGATCTGACTAGAAGTGTCTCGGTAATAGCCACTAACCAAAAGAGTTGAGAGAAGATCCTTGTGGGTTCGTAGCGACGCGATGCTCATTGAATCCGACTCCAGCCATCCACTACAACGTTTCACCCCTACGAGGTACCTGGACGGCTAAGTGTACTATAACTACACTTGGCCCCATATGCATCTAATTAGACCTATGTTGTCGTTATAAGTAGCTGCTCAAATCAGATTCTCAAGCCTGAAACTCCGAAGATCATCACTAAATTTCAGTTTTTCGCTTGTTTATAGTGTATGGACAAAAGATTGACACAAAACCGAGAAAAGTACAAAATCACACTTGGGAATCTCGTTAATCGTAATTAACCGATCGATATTATAACCAGCCAATTTATATTTGAATTTTCATTTTTGTGGACATGGATTTTCATGGGTCTTGCGGTTTCGAAAACCCATAATGGGCTGCCACATATATAAATCGACATCCTTCCTCTATTGTTAAACCTAGGTCAGCTCGTTGAAATATATCATACATTACTCAATTTACTATGTTGATTCCATTTGTCAGTGTCTTGTTACTAGCCCAAGCCATTCTGGCTGCTTCTCCCTTTGTTGTTCAGTTGAAAAATACAACCACTGTTGCACAATTTTTGGAACAATCCATCGCTACAGTCTTAGGTATCAATCCAACTTCTCAAAAGATTATTCAAATTGGTAATTTCCAAGCTTTTGTCAAGGATTTTGAAGATGATCTGGTCACTCAATTGTTGGAGAACCCATTGGTTCATGATATCTTCCCAAACTTGCAGTTCAACATCTTTGATGGTACAACTACATTGAGTTCAACTGCTCCAAGTTCAACTGCTCCAAGTGCAAGTTCAAACTCTTCCTCACTGCAAAGTGGTGATATAACTACTCAACAGAACGCACCAAGACATTTGGCAAGATTATCGTCTCGTGCAAGTTTGGATACTTTGCAAACGCCCTTTACATATGAATATACCACCACTGGGGATGGTGTAACTGCATATGTTATAGATACTGGGATTGCAATTGATCATCCAGAGCTTCAAGGAAGAGCCAAATATGGTGTCAACTATGTCAATGAATCAGATGGTGATCTTGCTGGTCACGGTACACATGTTGCTGGCCTTATTGGATCGAAGACCTACGGTGTTGCCAAAGACGTTAGTTTGATTGAAGTTAAAGTATTGAACAGTGAAGGGTCAGGTACTCTATCTGATATTTTGAAAGGTATCGAATGGGCAAATAATGATCGTAAATCTAAAGATCTCAAAGCTGTTGCCAACTTGTCACTTGGATCTTTGTTCAGTGCTGCAATCAACGACGCAGTCAACGAAGCTGTCACCGATGGCTTGAGTGTTGTTGTTGCAGCTGGTAATGCCAATGCTAATGCCTCTTATTATAGTCCTGCAAGTGCTGCTAATGCTGTCACTGTTGGTGCCCTAGATGATAGAAGTGATACTATTGCAGCTTTTTCGAATTACGGGCCAAAAGTTGACGTGTTTGCAAGTGGTGTTGATGTTGAATCATTAGATTTCCAGAATTTCAACAGCTCTATCAAATATTCAGGAACTTCAATGGCTTCACCAATTGTTGCTGGGTTAGCTGCCACTTTATTGGAACAAGATATTCTGGCTTCTGAAATCCAAAACGAGATTATTTCACTCTCCACCAAAGGGGCCATTTCAAACGGTACATTGAAAGCCATCAAATATAGAGACACACCAAACAGAATTGCATTTAACGGTGTTGCTGAGGAATCCGGTGAAGGTGCTAACAAGAATGTTGTTAAACCATCAGGTAAATCACAAGATAATTCCTTGTTGAAATTTGTCAAGAACTTGGACTCTCTCAAGCCAAAGAGTAAATTTGCCCAAGAATTGATGGAGAAATCAGCAAAGAAGAATGGTGTTGACTTTGCACAAAACGTTTAAGTTCAAACTTATAAAGATTTGGTTAATTAAAGGGTCTTTAATATTGGTTCTTTCATTACGGTCATGGTTGATGGTTTCGCGAATTTTTGGATATTTTTCATGGTTGGTTTTTCTTATTGATTATATAGTTTTCTAATAGATGTCATTGCAAATTAGTTAATTCTGTAGCCATTCTCATTTGATAAGCTTACTCTTGATTTCTACAAAATATGAATAGACTATTCGGGTCCAAGAACAACGTACCAAAACCAACTCTTAATGATGCCTTGGGAAATGTAAGTGGCGTGAAGATTAATTTACTCAAAAGAAGGAGCACTAACAATAAACCCCAGATTGAAGAAAGAATATCCTCTTTGGATATCAAACTTTCCAAATTGAACGCAGAACTATCAGCATATCAGCAGAAACTCAGCAGGATGAGAGAAGGTCCAGGTAAGAAAGCCATCAAACAAAGGGCCTTAAACACATTAAAACAAGTTAAACAAATAAATGCACAAAAGGAACAATTGGAATCACAAAGTTGGAATATGACACAAGCTCAAATGACCACGGATAATTTGAAAAACACAATGGTCACCGTTGATGCCATGAAGCAAACCAATAAAGAGTTGAAGAAGACGTATGGTAAGATCGATATTGATAAGATTGAAGACCTCCAAGATGAGATGCTGGATTTGATCGAGAAGAGTAACGACTTACAAGATGCCCTTGCCACAAGTTATGATGTTCCTGATGACATTAGCGAAAGTGAATTGGATGCCGAGTTGGAAGCATTGGGTGATGAGATCGATTACGAGGCAGAATTGGGAGAATCTAGCGGTGTGCCTAGTTATTTACAAGGTGATAGTGAAGTGCCACAGTTTATTGATGAACCAGTGGAAGATGGGAAGGCTAAAGAGGAAGTTGCCAATTAGGTGAATTTTTGTGATGATATAATGTGTGTGTGTATGTGTAGTTACATAATTGGTATAGTTAGACTATTATGTATGGGTTTTTCTAGGTTATATATACAGTGTTCATTTTGTTCTTTGGATGGCCATGAAATAATTACCAACATTTGGACTAGAAGTGAAAGACCAACCATTGAAAGGTAAATAGATACACCCTTTACTGCTCACGACTCTAAAGTCCTTTTTTTCTTTGAAACAATCTTGTAGTTCACTTTCATTGATATATTTATCCAAATGATGTGTTCCAACGGGCACTATATTCAAGACATGTTCCGCCATGAAAATAGTGGTAAACCATGAGACAAAATCTCTATTGATAGTGGAGATGAACAACCAACCACCAGGTCTCACGTGTTTTAAAGCACTTGATATCACTTCATTAGGGAAATTAACATGTTCCAACATTTCAAACATTGTCACAATGTCAAATTCCTCAAGTGGATCAATATCCTCCACAGCACATAGTTCATATGTTAGTTTATCAGCTAGTGCTGGATCTAAGTTCTTGTGAAGTTTGGCAGCTTCAACAACGTCAAATGAAAGATCGATCCCTTTAACGGATTCCACTTGTTTCAGCCTGGCTAGAGATTCGGATAGAATACCACCACCACATCCGATATCTAGAGCTTTCAACTTATTGGAATTTTGTATCAGCGAGTCTCTTTGCAACTCTTGCTCTTGTAAAATCTGTTCAGCAATTGGTTTGGGTAATAAATCCAAATTATAACCAGGGACATATATCTCTTCTTCCGGATTTACTATATTTTGATTCAGATCCAAACTATTGCGAATTGTCTCCTGGACAAAATCCATTCTTAGTAGATTCATTTTATGCAGAATTCTTTGAGGACCGTTAACATCCCACCAGGTCGAGGCAAGTTGATTGAAATGATCCATCTCATCTTGAGAAGTTGATGTCTTTTTAGTATCTGTAGGGAAGTGGTAAGCGGGTCCTGTGGTAGTCAGGAGCCTTGACGAGCACCCAATCACTGCTCGTTTGGGATGAGACCCTATCACTTGACGGATTGAGTGCATATTGTATGTTTTCCTTATTCCTCCTCCTATTGGCAATAATCCCAATAAACGAAGCATACAGCTTTTCGAATGCTCGGAAATTTTGGTGATGGAGTGCGCTTACCGGGAATCAAAACGCGATCGCTGAAAAGACAAAGAAATCTTGAAAGAATCTTTGAAGCTTTTAGTAACTAGTTTCCAAAGAAAGGATCATTGAGGCCAAATTATGAGTGACGAACTGGATCCTGAGCTTTTGACTAACACCAGAAAAAGAAGAGCTAATGCTGGGTCGCGATTGAGACAACTGTTGAAGGCTGAGGAAATCGCCAACGCCGACGAGGAAGAGGATAACGATGTTGATTTGTTATTCCAGGAAGATGACGATGATGGCGAGTTCCAAGTTGGTGATAGGGACAAGTATGGCTACCAGGGCAGTGATAGTGAACAGGAAGAGGAAGAGGAAGATGGAAATGATAGCGATCGCTCTGAAATTGATACTACAGAGCGTGAAGTAATTGTTGATGCTGCCGATACTGAAAGAAATGTCGATGAGGATGATTCGGATGCTGCACAATCTCAAGAAAATGACGATATGTTTAGTGATTCTGAAGACGATGATTCAGGTGAAGATGATTCAGATGAAGGTGAAAGAGAACTTCAAAAGCAAGAGCGTGTCAAAAAGCGTCAAGCTCAAAAGAAGGCTAGACAAATACCCAAAATCACAACAAAACCGAAAACAGCTATTCCAAAGAAGAAAACATCACTGCCTGCTCCGAAAGCTGATACACTATTGTCCTTGAGTCGACGTCAATCGTCAAGAATGACTGCCGTTCAAAACAAAATGGATTTGGTTGAGAGATTGAAGGAAGATGAAATACGTCGTCAAGGTATAAAACCAGTCGCTAGAATTGAATATGTTGAGCTTACACAAGAGGAAAAATTGAAAGAAGCTTTGGAAACTGAAAAATACAATATCTCCACGTTAAATAAATATAAAGAACAAGAAGTTGATAAGAAGAAGAAACAACGTGCCTTACAACTGAGTAAACGGAAGAAACTGGAAAATATTGTTTCATACAAAAGCACACCAATTTTCGTTACACCGGTAGAAGAACATGAACTTGAGAATTTCTTAATGCATAGAGATACAATAAGGAGAAAAAGAGACAGACGTGGACGTAAAAGTGAAAAGCAAAAACGAGAAGAAGAAGAGGCCCGTCAAAAGGAAGAAGCTAGGAAGAAAAGAGCTGCCATGTTTATAATACAACCCAAATCTTTGGCTTCCAGTCCTGAAGAGCTGAAAAAACTGAGAGATGAGAATGAAGTCAAGTTCGATGCAATGGAATTGCCGGATAGCAGCGTTCCCCCAGAGTCTAAAGAAGGCACTGTTGAACCTGTTGGCAAAGAAGAGGAGATCGAACCTACTGTGATTACTACTGATGCACTTGTACCAGAAACCAAGGAGGATACTGCTGAAAATGATGCACAGGCAAATGAGGATCAGAATGATAAAAAGAGATCATTTTCTGAAGGAGATGAATCCGTATCAGCTGATCATAAAAAAGCTAAAATTAGTGAAAATGTTGATAATCAAGCTGAGGATCAGCTTACGAGTCAAGGGAAACAAGCTGAATTGGGAGATGGAAATGAGGAAGAAGGAACACCTGATGCGGAAGGGACAACGAAGGAAGATGATGGGAAAAAAGACGATGCAGAAAAAGAGGAGGAAGAAATGGGGATAGAGGACGACGTGGTTGAAGCTAAAGAAAAGACCGAGATCATTGAAAACGATGAATCTGATGAAAAGAAGACGTCCGCAGAATCTAAAGAAGAGAAGGAAAGTGAAAATGAAACGGAAACTGTCTCTGAACAATTGGAGTCAAAGGATGCAGATGGCGATATTTCTATCACTGAAACCGAAAATGAAACTGAGCCAAAAGAGCCAGAAGAAATCAAAGCTAAAGAGCACATCGGTGAAGATGGCTCTGAACCAATTGTCAAAGTTGAAGATTCAGAGGACAAGCTTGTGAAATCTGTTAAATTTGCAGATGAAGAGGATACCAAAGATACCGAAATTGAAGGTAACAAATCAAGAGAAGCATCCACTGAGATGTCTTCTAGAGAACCATCGGTCACTGCAATTGAACAACCAGAGATTGTTTTCGAAGGACCTCCACAAAAAGTTGCTGCTAATTATGTATCATTTGAAGAATCTTTCAAAAGATACACCATTGATGAAATCAAAGCATACCTGTTTGGACCTCAATCGTTATTACCGGTACAAAGGAAAACTCATGATGTCGAACCAATATTGAGATTAAGAGCAGATGATACCCAAATCTCATCTTTCAAAGAGGATGAATTGGATGAATCTAAAGACCTACCAGTTTTTGAATTCTTGAACAATTTCCCCAAATTCGGAGAATACAACAAAGTTAAAAAGGAACAAGTTGTATTGGAAACTAGAAAAGATATCAAAATTGTTCTTAAAACTCAACCACCTTCAGGAATCCACTTACCAAATGGTAACAAGAAACAATGTCTAATCACAGGCAAACCAGCAATGTATTTCGATCCTAAAACAGGTTTACCTTATGGAAGTGTGGATGCTTACAAAATTATCAAAGATATTCAAAATGGCGTTTGGGCATGGACAGAATTCCCAGGTGGTGGATCATATGTATGTAATAGAGAGGATCCAATCCATGCGAAAGGTGTTCCTGATGGATTTGATGAATAAGAAGTATATATATATAATGTAATGAATGTTAATGACTATGAGTTTATATGCGACATGTGTATTGAAAATAAATTGATACCATGACCTTCCTAATCTATATGGAAACATGTATACAACGTTCCCAATCCCTTAATACAGCTTTGTACACCATCTATATGCTATTCTATATTTTTGTTTGTATATGAGATCCACAGTGCTATTCGGGCGGCTGCCTTTCCAGCCATCCATATACTGACGCATCTTCCCTAGTGGACTTATTCTTGAACATCTCTTGAGTGCGACTCGATCAAATCAGATTGGAATTTCAACAATCTTGTATGGATCAATGGGATAAATTCTTTTCTGATTTGAGATTTATGATCTCCAAAATTGTTCAACTGATAATCATACTCGGTTTCATCATGGATAAATTCTGGGATCTTGATTGAACCTTTTATATCTGACTCTTTGGCCTTATCACTACCTTCGACATCAAAGCTTAACACCAAATCATATATACATATAACTTTCCCCTTACGTTGAGAAACGTTACAATCACCAGAAACTGAAATATTTGTCAATCTTATGACATAAGCGTCATTGTCAAGTTTTAAATCTTGAAGATTTTCATTGAAGTATTCCTTTGACCATGGAAGACAGTTTTTCTCCACCCAGTGCCAGTTATTAGGATTGTTGACAACCATTTTTTCTAGTATTTGGATACTCGAAAGCCCAATTTCTACAAAGTTTGAAGTGAAGAGTCAAATCTTGGATCTTTGGATTTTTCATAGTTGGTCTTTTTTCTTTTTTTCGAGAACATTCGCTTGATGGAGTGGCTGAACCATGCTCATAGACTCTTCTACAATTTTTACTTAAACCGAACGAAATGTATTCTTCTATAAGGTCAATCCCTTCTGTTGTCCAGCTTATAAGTATCGTCGAAGGGGCTCAACGGTTGTGTGTCCATCTCCACCTCCAGTATAACGCTTCCCGCAGAGGCGTCAGAATCACGTCTTGTCCTTATGCTCTTTGTATCGGCCATAACGTTTTCTGCTGTTGTGTTCCCACTATCATAATCTTCCTCTTCTTCCTCTTCTTCAATAATGAATGGTGCATAACCATCCGATTCGGTATCTTCCTTCAGTATAACAGAGTCTGCGTCACTGTCTTCCTCCGGTAGAATTTCGGTTTGTAGACCAGGATTATACCTTCTCTTATCGTTTACTTTAACAGACTTCACACCACCTAGTTGACTAGCACTGATAGCAGTACTTGGTATCCCATCTTGGTTACCACCTTGGTTGTTGACATTGTTCCCATTACTATCTTGAATATTGACCAATCTGGGTTTAGCCCGTATGGCTGTTGTGGTCTGTGATGGATTACCAATGATTGAAGCTTTACTATACCTATCACCAACCAAATCTGAGTCTATTGTGTTTGCCTCTGAATATTGTGATGCTCTGCTATCAGACACGGTTTGGGCATTTGGTCCTATAGTGACCCCAGGAATGTAGGCAATAGGAATAATATTCGAGGCTCTGGTGAACATTGTTGTAGCCAAACTGTTCCTAGAAGATTGATTTGTGGCACCAGGCCCTTGTTCATCTTGATTATGATGACGAAAGTTGATCTCGATATCATCATCAAAGTAAAACTCCTTGTGTTTAACTCTGTTGAACACCAATTTTTTCTTCCAATAGTATTTATAGAAAAGATATAGACCTAGCCCCAATAATAGTAGTAATCCACCAGCTATACCACCAACTAAGCCTCCTATGATCTTACCACTTGGGCCCGAAGAGCTTGATCCTGATATAGTACGACAGTAGGTTACTGGACATTTGTCACAAGATGCAACAGTCATTGCACAACTTTGATTAGTATCACAATCAGGGCATACTGGATCTGACGCACAAAGAACGCACCCATTATCATCATAACCAGTGGCTGAAGCTGTCACTTGTGATGTTGCTCTTTTGAATATCTCTGATGGGGGGTTCAACGAACGAGAAGGTGTCATGATTTCCCTTGAAGATTTGAGCTTTCCTTTGGCGTGTTGAAGAGATCTTGAACGACAGGTATGTGTCTCAGTGAATCTAGACTTTTTGGGGGGATCGAAAACTAATGATATTGGGAACAAGTGTATTAATCGGTGAATATGAAGAGGTGTATTCACCTATTGGATACCTTTCTGTTGAGACAACTCGATAACAAAACGGGGGGAGTGTCTTCAAATCTTTTGGATCTATGAGATCTCCTTTGAAATAATTTGTTAGAACCCAGTATGTATTAATTCTTGGATCCTTCCCAATGTGAAAAAATGCACGAAGTCCCGAAATAGAAACTGCGCGTCTTTTCGAACCACGCGCGCGGTATTTATTAAGTAATTCAACGGTCATCGGCTTTACACGGATAAATGTATACAAGAACTTTTTTAGTTATGCAATTTTCTTTTGTATACAACGTTAGTATTAGTTAGCTTATCACAACAATCTCAACAATCTGAAAACTTCATTATTCGAATTTTCAATAATCTCCAAAATCTTGTCCTTTGACGCATTGTTAATCTTCAAATCTTTCAAGATTGAATCGTCTTGCAGTTGTGATTTCAACGAACGAATGTAATTTCCTATATCTGCTCTTTTCTCCAATATGGTATCGTCTCTTGTTTTTTGTAACAATGAAACATTCAGTTCTTTCAATTCCGATAATTCATTCTTTGGAATCTTACTAGGAGCTGATAATAAAGATTGAATTGATTTTGTAGTATCGACAATTGTGACAATGTTGTTGTTGATTTCCCAACTCAAATCTTTTGGAGCTTTCGGAACAGATGAATAGAGTTCTTTGATTTTCGATAAAGTATCGGCGTCTTTTGTCTTTCTGTAAATTGAAAGATTGGATAATAATTCGAATGACCATTTCTCAATGCTTGAAAACCCATGTAAACTGACGTTTTCTGGAACAACGACACCTTTGTCATTTATAATGTCCTCCAATAATTCATGTACTTTGACATAGTTTTTACCAGGAATGTTTGCTAATAATTGCTCTTTGTAATCAAGTTCTTCATCAATACCATTATTCCACAAAATGTTGAAATCTCTATTATCACTCACATTGTTTCCTAGTTTAAATTTCTTGTATTCATTAGTGATCTCTTTATCGTTCAAGATTCTTCCAATCTTGAGACCTTGTAAGATTTCATGTTTTCTCAAAACTGAATGACTCAATCTTTGTTGAAACTGAATCATTTTTTCCAACTTGTTGAAAGCACCAGTATTGAAACCAACTTTGACGAAATGAATAGTTTCCTCTTCATTTTCATTGTATATCGAAAATGATAGCTTCAAGTCTTCGGAATTAGGGAACTGTGTGGCAAGTCTTGAAATGATAAACTGGTCCAAAATATCGTGTTGAACATGCTTTATCTTGAGCGAATTGTAATGGTGTCTTGCCTGTGTGTAACAATTGACAAGGGAGTACAATTGTACTAACCATAATCTTAGATGAAATTCATGCTCATCTTTGAGAACGGTATTTTCCAAAATGATGATTGAAAGAATGATATTCTTGACTGAGAATTCAATGGATAGTAGCGATTCAACAATAAGTAGCACAAATTCGTCACCATTGAAATAATCGGTTTTCGATTTTTTGGAAAGTAAGTGTTTCGATTTGTTGAACAACGTGATGTTTTCTTTGATGAACTCATCGGATTTGAATAGATTCCTATTAAGCAATGCTCTAAATTTTGTTACATTAACATTCCAGATCAAACCCCTATCATCACTGAATGAGTGTGGCTGGGTTTCAAACCACTTCAATAGTCTTTCGGGATCAATCTTATCTATGTATGTCTTAATGTCGAAAAAAGCGCACGCTTTATGACCAATGAATTTCAAATATTCGAAAACGGATTCATGTATATCATTCCCCAATTGTGATTCAAGTTCCACTTTTGCCAATTTGGAATTTCTCGAATTATACGAATTTAAAGCCTCAGTAATATCACATTCAAGTTTCAATGATGATTTGATAAGGAATTTCCAAGAAGCGAAATCATCCAATTTGTAATCAATCAAAACAGTTCTACTCCATTTAAACAGGTTTTCCCAATCTTCAAGTCTATCGAAAGTATTCAACAAAATGATTTGTAATTCAAGATCCAACTTGTTTTGTTTTGAAAAATTGAGAATTACATCAGGGATTTTCTCATGTGCTTGATTTTGTTCCAATAATTTCACCAAAACATAAACTTCCTGTTCATTTTTCAAAGGTTGGCATTGTTCGATTGTTTTCAGTCCAAGCTTTGGGAAAAGGGTTTTCTCAATAGTAGATGCATCTTTTAAATTGGCAACCAAATAGGACCCAAACGCCGCCCATAATTTGAATAAACGACTATAGTTCTTCATTGCCATAGCAGCTTTTTGTATTATTCTAACATTGGCATGCTCTACCCCGAAATGGAACCATGTTTTCAAAATTTCAAAGCTCTTGTGCTTTTTGGCAGCATTTTCATATACTGACAAGGCTTCACTTGCCAATCCAACCTGGTTAAAGATTTCATTCAACAAAACTAGCGATCTAACATCTGCGGGTGGATTCTCCAAAAATGCTAAAGAGGCTTCGATCGCCTCGGTTTCCTTACCAGATTGTACCAAAATGTAATTGTTTAATATCTTGTAGTACGCATCTGTAGGATTTTTCTTCACTAACTTTGCACATTGTTGTTGAGCATACTTGAAAGTACCATTTTCAATAGCCGTGAAGATTTCGTCTTCCCTATTTGACATGTTTTTCACCAAAGATCACCACAAGCAGCAGTTTGGGACACAATCCTCAACTCAATGGTCTTATAAAACCATCTTGTGATTCCACTAATGATATTCCATTGGAGAGCTCCTCATAACTCTAGTTATCCGGGTAAAAAAAAAGCCATTCCGCGAATGTGAACTTTTTTTATGCGATGAGCTAAAGAAAAAAATTTAAAAGTGTATAAGTGCTTTAATAGTAAAGGGGAAGTAGTTAAGCAAAGGAAGTTTAGAACAGTTGAGTCAAAATGTCTGCTATATATAAGGTGCTTGCCGGTAGATCTACCAAAACCGAGACAGAGAAAAAATCACACATCAACAGACAAAGAGTGCTTTTGATCTCTTCAAGAGGTATCACATTCAGACATCGTTATTTGATTAACGATTTGTATTCCTTGTTACCACATGCTAGAAAAGAACCAAAATTAGATGGTAAAAAACAATTAACACAACTAAATGAAATTGCAGAACTATATAACTGTAACAACATCTTATATTTTGAAGCTAGAAAGCACACAGATTTATACTTGTGGTTATCCAAACCTCCAAATGGTCCAACCGTTAAATTCCTTGTCCAAAATATTCACAACACTGAAGAGCTTAATTTCACAGGGAACTGTCTTAAAGGTTCAAGACCTCTATTATCATTTGATGCGTCATTTGATGAAGGTGCTCATTACAAATTGATGAAGGAGTTGTTCATCCATACTTTCGGTGTTCCACCAGGCTCTAGAAAGATTAAACCATTCACAGATCATGTCATGTCATTTTCCATTGTTGATGGTAAAATATGGATAAGAAACTACCAAATATTAGAACAATCTGAAGATGATAAGAAAAAAGACGAACAAGACCTTTCTTTAGTGGAAATTGGTCCAAGATTTGTCTTGACTCCAATTTTAATATTAGAAGGTTCATTCGGTGGTCCAAAGATCTACGAAAACAAACAATACGTCAGTCCAAACTTTGTCAGAGCTCAAATGAAACAAAAACAAGCTGAAGAAGCTAGAGGTAGACATGATGCTAGTGAAGCTTTGAAGGTCAAAAGAAGAGACAATGTTTTGGCTGCTGATCCATTATCTAATGAATCTTTGTTCAAAGATTAGTCATTGTAAGCATATAGTCCATACTCAATTTTAAAAGTACATTAATTTTCTCAAAACTACGTTGCCTTGTAGACAAGCTTAAAATTTCAATCTATGATACCTTCTTTTTGTTGCAGTATGTATTATTTATATGTCTTGAATATGTAGGAAAATCTAATGGTGTTCAGCTTTTTTTTCAGCTTCTTCAGCTTTCTTCAAGTAGTCACTAGATTATTGTTAGGATATACTCTCCAAAGAGTGTAGATCAATGTACTTACTGGATAAATTGTTCTTCTTCTTTAGAAGAAGATGTAATGATTGGAGAAGTTGGAGCGGAAGCAAATGGATTTGGCATGGTGAATAAAGCAACAAGCCCTAAAGTGGCAAGGGAGACCTGTAGGAATTGGTTAGTATTGCACAACTGTTACATTTCCCTGTGTTGTTGGGTCATAATTAACGATCTTCTGAAGTACATGGTGTTGATGGTACTTCTTATGGCACAACAACAAGCAGGAGTTTTTGGTCAACGTACCTGATGAGCTGGAACAGTTCTACCGAGGATAGTGTAAGCGGAACCCATTGTTGAGTGATTGATTGAATATTCAGTGAAGATTGGCTTGGATTCAAGATAAAAGGGATCTCTTCAACTTTAGACGCTCAACCTTTCGTTCGTTATTCTCCTGATTCAATTTTCACAAAGTTTCCGAGCGCTCGAAAAAAAGCGCGAAAAAACCGGGTCAGCCATGATTGGTCGGTCCGGGGAATCGAGGAATGAAGTGATTCACAGAGTGTCTATTATGGATAATAGTGTATGTATAGGATTATAGTACTTTGCTACAGGTGGTGCAGTTTCTTTAAACTAAGAATATCAATTGTGAGGCTCAAATTGTCAGAATGTATTCGAAGTCTGTAGTATATGATTACATAATAAATGAGTAATATCATTATTCGTGTATTTCATTAACGATTTAAGCATCAAAAGATCAAAAGGTCTTACAATTCTTGAGCTCAACGATACTTGACTCCCTCTTCACTCTTGTCTGAAGAATGGCGCTCGTGCAGGACAGAGAGTACCTCATAAACCAAATAAGGGCTCAGTACCTACTGGTCGCTGATGATGATCAAAGCAGAAGGATAATACGGCGGTATAAGGTAGAGGACCGTGATCCAGGCTATCCCACCCAGGATCTAGGTGACAAGTTCAACGAGCTGCTAGAAAGAGTCGACTCGCCGCCGATCCCGATCAATGTACTAGAAGAGTCTGAGCTTTCTAGGAGATTGCAGATGTCCAGAGAGGATTCAAGCATTACGATTAATGAATCGGATGAAGAACAGGACCACGACCAGTTCCATCATAGTACTCTTCAGAATGATAAAATAAACATTCACAATCCTGCTTCGAAAGCGTCGCTCTCAACACTAAAGCTTGACGAGGCTGCAAATGATCAAATCCGGGAGTCTGGTACTCTAACTCCTGAGGTTTCACAACTTTCACAAATGGGTAAGATGCTTCCAAATTTCGCCAATACGAAAATAAGTTACAAACCACCTTTCACCAAACTGTTCAGGAACACTAGTGGCTCTTCATCAGCTCAAGGCTCTACCAAATCCAAAAGTAAAGATAGGAAAAAGCCCCAGCTGGATGATGAGGCTGATTCGCATCGGGGATTGGGATCGGGCGGAGACTATGGTGATATGGGTGGTGACGATGATGACGATGATGATGACGATTTTGGTGATGATGATGACGATGATGATGATTATGATGACAACTATAGTGAAACAACAAGTGATAGAACGGACTTACGCTCCCAGACAAATACGGAGAGTGAACTGGTCAATCTGGAGGATGTTGATGAACCTACAGAAAGTCAAAGACAGGATGAAAGTGGCATTTTAGTTGATCAGAATTATTCAGATATCAACAACCATTCACAATTGGAAAGATTCAATGATAGCAAATATTTGTATGGTGATAATTCTATCTCATCAGTGGATGACCAAATGTTACTTGATTCAGATTTCTCAGATGAAGGTGAGGATGAAATTGCAGAAAATGCCAGATTACAGTTCTTACAATCCAAAACGCCATCGTCTTCTGTTACCCCTTCAAGATCATCAAATAGAAAACTATCATTTGACAAACAATCACGACCAAAACTAAGACCTAAAAGATCTTCTTCATTGAGTGTGAAGGATAATGAAACTCCTTCAAACGATATTTTCAAGCATACTCGATCTAGTTCGAATTTATCCACCAAAATGGGGTCCTCAACAACCAATAACAGTACTTCAGACTTTGGAAAATCAACTACATTTGTGAAACCGAAAACTCAATCTCAACTCACATCTTTGATAAACAAGAAAAACAATGTGGATAGTCGAAATCCTTTAGAGTTCTATATGTTTGCCTCTGGTGATAGTATATCTAACCCTGGTGATATAATTGCATTGAAAGTTCACTTATCTGATTCGAAATCGGTGAATTTGAAAGTTCAAAAAAAAGTTACAATTGTTGAAACCATTGGTTATATCTTGTTGAACATTTCCAAAACCTTTCCGGAAATGCTGACCTCACCAGTTCAAAAAAATCCAAACAAATGGTCCTTACAGCTTATTGATGAAGATGGCGAGCCTTATGAAGGCTCTTTCGGTTTGATGGATCGGACGAAAACAATCTCATCATATGGGGAAGATGAAGTTGCCTTGGTAGAGGTCAATGATACCGAATTTCAAAGAAATGAAGTTAAAACACCGCAACCAGTCCTTGAAGTGGAAGGCAGTGTATCTAAACCTCCTTCACCTTCAAAGCCAAAGCCAATCAAGCAAACCAATTATATCAAATCGATAATTCCGGAAGTGGACAACAATGTAAGGGATGCTGCCTCGTTGAATTTACATATTTATAAGTACCCAGCAAATGAGGAGGCTAACTTTATTGGAATTGAACTACCACTAACAGCCAAATTAAATGAGATTCTTTTGAAATATGCCAAAATCAAAAATATGGACCCCACAGATTCTACAATAAAAGTTGCAGGAGAGAACTACGTTTTAGATTTGAACGATTCTGTTAGTTCTTTAGATGGAAGTTCTAGGTTGGAGATTTTGACCAAAAGGGAAGCTAGGCTTTTACAATTTAAAAAGAAAAAAATCCTAGATAATAGTACATTACCAACCATAAACTCCAATTTAACACCGCATAGTATGATGATGACAAGTGAAATCAATCAGGATGATAAAGCTCAACAACAGCAACAACAGCAACATCAACAAGAGCAGAATCAGACACCATCCATACAGAGGCGTCATTCGTTATCATCTAAGCCGTTCTCTAAACATGGGATTTCATCTTCATTTAAAGGTCGAAATAATTCTAGAACACAGCTGAAAAATTCTGAAAATAGTTCGATGCTACCAAACATTGTCACAACTGAATATCAGAAATTCACAGTCTGGAGAAGATTGCCAATGTCCTTTATCAATCGTCATGAACGTACATTTGCAATCGATGGTGAGTATGTTTATATCATGCCTAAAGATGAGAAAATCTGGTATGAAAACAATTTCAAAACAAGAACATTTCACGTGAGTCAAATTGTTTCTTGTAAAGTTTCCAAAAGAATACCATCAAATTTCAAGATTGTGGTTATGAAGACTAATGGGCCCAAGAGATACGATTTTGAAGCTTTAGATCCGGTAGAGTCTGCAGAGATCATTTCCAAATTACACAAGCTTATGGACGCTTATAAGATATACAACTCGTCCTTCTCGTGACCTCAAAAGATTAAATATTAATGCCATTTATGAACTATTTCTTTGTATTGTAGCGATAAACAATTATAGATTTCATTCGCGGAAAGAATTTTAGTGAAGATGTGCTCCAACCATTAAAAAAATTCTGAGATGAGCTGTGCTTCAATGTGTAACTTGTATAACATTTATAAACGTTCGATTTCATACTAGAGAGTGAGATTTGATCTCTAGATTATAAAAACACAGGCAAATAATGGCATTTGAGAACAAGTCACTGTCGTCCAACTGGATGAAGTTGAAGAAGAGAACTAAGAAGCCATCGGTGGCATCAAAGTTAACAAAACGGGCTAAAAGTAAAACTTCCACGGATTCTACAAAATCAATCATTGACAAGATAACGAGTGGGTTGGATAAGAAAGTTGTGAAATCTTCAAAAGATCAAAAGCAACTCACAGACTGGGCCGATGATAATGATATCCCACTTGATGACCTTTCAAAAGTTTATGACATTACACAAGAATACAAACCAGCATCCTTAACACCTATAAACCTATCAGATCAGAAAAAACAACCGGGGAAATACCTAGCAATAGATTGTGAATTTGTCGGGGTTGGTCCAAACGGTACTGAATCTGTCCTTGCTCGTGTTTCAATAGTGAACTTTTACGGTCATACCATATATGATAAGTTTGTCAGACCATCAGAAAGAGTTACAGATTGGAGAACTTGGGTTAGTGGTGTTACACCTGCACATATGAAGACAGCTATTGATTTCAAAACTGCACAGAAGGAAGTGGATAAGCTCTTTGATGGTAAAATTCTTGTGGGACATGCTATACAACACGATCTTGATGCCTTGTTATTATCACATCCAAAACATATGATTAGAGATACGTCAAAACATCCACCATTTAGACAATTGGCCAAGGGTAAAACCCCAGCTTTGAAAAAATTAACAAAAGAGTTGTTGAAAATAGATATTCAAGGTGCTGAACATTCTTCTGTTGAAGATGCTAGGGCTACCATGTTACTATATAAATTGAACAAAAAAGAGTTTGAAAAACTACATCAAAGGTTCAGGCCAAGAGAATGAACTCTAGATTACGCTGGGAAGCTCTGATTTCAAGAAGGCATACGTACATTTTAATTAGCATTTAATAGATTATCGTCATATTCATATTGGTTCTTGAAATTCGAATTGTAGTAGTAGAATCCTGATCTTGAAAGACACTTGATTACACAGCTACAAAGCGGACAACTTGGCGTGAACTATAAAAATTCACTCTGCTGTCTTCTATTGTCTTTAAACGGTCATGGTAGTACATGCAGCATTAACGGTGATACATTCCAGCTTCCACGGGAGCTGGGCCTTTGAGAGGAAGCTTCAAGATCAGATCGAAAAAGCTTTTGAATCACAATGACAGAACTAATTAAAGTACTTTGTAGGCTATTCAAACCATTTTCAAAGTCGTAGTCATAATCTTCAAAGTATCTTGACGTCGGGTGAATTCTGCGCTTTTCGAGCTGATCTCCAACGATGAAAGGATCAACAAAAATTGGTATAAAAAACCATCAAAATCCGTCAGATCTGTTGAATAATCTCTGCAAATAAAAAAACTAAACCATAATCAGAATATCATCATGTCCGAACCTATTCAACAAACTTCAGGCTCATTGATTCCTCTTCCTAAAGACCTACCAGACTTCCTGGCCCCATATATTCCAACTTTGCGAGACACAAAACCTTTTGTGACGTTGACCTATGCTCAGTCGTTGGACTCCAGAATAGCTGCCAAACCAGGCACCCGTACGAACATATCACATCTAGAGACTAAGACCATGACACATTATCTACGATCACAACACGATGGGATTCTTGTTGGATCAGGAACTGTGCTCGCTGATGACCCGAGTCTCAATTGTCGCTTCAGAGAGAACGGTAATGAACGTACACCAAGGCCAATTGTCTTGGATCCGTTGTTTAGATGGGAGTACAAAGGTTCCAAGTTGGAGGAGCTGGTTTTGAAAGGTGAGAGTCTGGAGCCCTGGATCATCATTGCTGAAGGTGTTGAAAGCAGACAATTTGAAAAAATTGCGTATTTGGAGAAACATGGTGGGAAAGTTATAGTGTTACCATTAGACGATTCTCATAAAATTAGATGGGAGGATGTGTTTGATAGCTTGAAAATACTTGGTATCGACTCAGTCATGGTGGAAGGTGGTGCTAAAGTTATAAATCAGTTGTTGGTTAGTGAGGGACTTGTCGATAGTCTGATTATTACTATTGGTCCATGTTATTTGGGAGACCAGGGTGTTGAAGTAAGTCCTCCTCAAGGTGTGAGGTTAAAAAATGTTGATTGGTGGAAAGGTGTTCAGGATACTGTTATGGTTGCCAAAATAAGTAAAGACTGAATATATTTGACAATCTTTTGCATTCATATATTGCTGTAGAGATTAAAAACAAAGTTTCTACAATCACATCATTCGTAAACCTATTAAACATTCTTTTATATTTTGTTTTTCCACTCTATAATACAGATTTTTTCTTTTTTACTTTCATCTTTCACGATTCTCTCGTGTTCTCTCCTTATCGATATCCAATTAAATCACAATCACAAGCAGATTCTATAACTTGCATAACGACCACTAGTCTCACTTCTTCTTATGATTTTGACAACCTCACCTCTTCTCAACCCCAAATAACGGGCAACTGGGTCTTCTCTTTGAATACGAGGTAACTGACTCTCTTTCAATCTATATCTTTCTAATAACTCTTTCTTCTCCTCATCGGATAATCTGATATGTTTTGGAACCAATTCATGATGTGTTATGTTGACAATCAAATCATTTTCTTGAAATGTTTCAATAACAGCTGGGGCAACTGTTGGAATCAATTTATTGGCACTTGAAGTAATACCATTTTGATAGATGAAAACACCGGTACTGAAATTCTTCTCACTGATATGAATAACAAAATTCTTCATGGTCTTGATACCAACACTGGCTTCATCACAGAATTCGACCCATAGAGCTCCCATGGATGGGAATTTAGCTAAAGATTCAGAAGTTGGGTTAGCTTGGAAAGACATCAATTTTCTTTGAGGACGACCCATGGCATCACAATTTTTAGATCTGAACTCTTCAAGACTCATTTCTAGTTCCTCTCTGGAAATGAAATAACCACGATCAGCAGCCATCTCTTTGATGGTTCTAAATGCTCTCCATAAACGGGAAACTGTTCTATCGTTTTCTGGATCCATGATTGATTATATGTATATGCAAAATAGTTTTGTATGTGCTGAGAGGGACGGGTTGGTGCGAGTGCTGGAGGTTTTGGTTTAAAAAAATCTTTGAGAGATCAAAAATTCCAAAAAAGTGAAAGTCAAAGAAAAGAAGATGATGAATCTGATATATTATCAAATCTACAACTATATTGACATTATTATGCCTATACATTTTTTTTAGAATGAGGAAAAAAATTGAAAAATTCAGTAAGTCCGAATTTTACTATTGGCATTCTGAAATTTACTACTAGTATCTGTAATCTTCGGTAAGGGCAGAAACATAATAGAGAATCAGCGTAATAAATCTATACTCAATATCAGCTCATTTATTAGCTTTTATTGTTGAAGTAATTGGACAACAGTCTTCGCGATACACCAATGTATACACATATTAGTAACAATAAATATTTTTATTAGAAAACGGGCCCAATATGTCTAATTACAACTTCTAAAACTCATCAACAACTAATATCATGGTTGAATTTAACTTTTCCGTCTATAAGTGATTGAAATATCACCACTTGCCTTCCATAGAGTTGCCTTCAGTGTGGCAAGTGTCATTGTCTCTGGTAACACTTTCCCATTGCATAGGACTTCTAGCCACTCTTCAGGTTTAACATGATGGCTCATTTCAGATGTTTTGGACTCGAAACGATCAGTGATGTAAGTTAAAAGTCTTCTCACTCTAAGCATGTTATAGGCATTCAATCTGCAGTTACCATTAGTGATATTTGGAACGTCCGTTGCAGATGGATCCCTAGAGATGGTGAATCCCACTTTTGGGAACTCTTTAATGTTGTATTTATTTCTCAAAAGTAAATTACCAATCCATTTTGGTAGTAATGATTCCAAGTTTGCAAAATTCAATTCGCTCAAGAATTCACTGTAAAGATCAAACTCATTACTTGAACCTCCAATGCGTTCATTTATGATGATGATCAAATCACTTGGTAAAAGGATGGTTGGCACTTCAGCTTTTGGAGGCGGTGTAAGAAAAGTGGAATGTAATTGGTGCACATGGTTAATCTCATCATAATGGACTTTGATATCATTAAGAGCAGCGTAGAAAGTGTCATCAATATCAACTTTTGAAGATTTTCTACTGGCGTCTTTTGAGCCAGTTTCGGAGCTTGGCTGAGATTTTGACGATAAATTGTCGCCATTTGTTTGTGGAGCAGATTGATTAGGTTGGGATTGTGGGAGTGTTGCTTGAGTTGTGCTCGAGCTTGGAGCAGTTGCTGGTGGAGCAGTCACGGTGGACTCCACATTTGCCTCTTCACTTATTGGGATGGATTTGGATGATTTTTTACTAAACAACTTGAGTTTCCTAAAGCTTGAAGGGGTAGAAGCTCCAGCTTCATCTTTTTTCCTTTGTGTGAAATTGTTTTCGCCGTCTTGAAGCACTGCAGGTGCTGATGATGGTGGTAATGATGTTAGGCTTTCTGACAATTTATCACCAAAAAATGTTTTATGCTCATCGATTGGTGTCTGTGTTTGGGATTGCGGTTGTGATGGTGCTGGAGAGTTATCATGTGATGATAATCTTGATAATAAGTGTAGTTTGGAAACACCTTTCAGCTCTTTTATTCTGTGGTCTCGTACTTCTTTATCTTTATTTATTTCATACTCCAAAAATCTTTGAAATATAGACAGGATTACAATTTTCCCCAAACTGTACCTGGTTTCGGGATCCAATTTCAACCCATATTCATCAATATCATCGCCATATATCTCAGTGTTCAAATAGCTGGACTCGTTTAGCCCAATAAACAATCTCCCAGCTTTCACAGTGACTCGACACCAAGTTGGTAAAATCTCGTTTGTTTGGTATTCATCAATAACATCTTCAAATCCAACTTCTTTGCCAAAGTTTTTCAGCTCAACACCTCTCACTATATCCCATAATTTTACTTCATCAGATGTACTCAATGTAACAACATAACGTCTATTATTCAGCAGTCTTGCTTTTATCATACCAAAATCTCCAATTCTAGTCTTTTCTTTAACAGTCCAATTGGTCAAATTGGAATTCTCCATGGATGTGGACCAAATCTCATCATGGAACTTGTTGATGGCCAAAACACCACGTTTACCATGGCCTATAACATTTGTCAAGTCTTGATTTGTATGATAGACAATCCCTCTGGAATCACCTGTATAGAAATCGGTAAATTCCAAATCATCGGAATACAATGACCATACTGAATTGTTGAAGCTATAGCTTGTCAACACCTTGTTAACTCTCAAATCCCATAAATTGACCTTTTTGTCAGATGATCCGGATAGCAAGTAATTATCACCAACAATCAATGATTTTATAGTATCTTTATGATTTTCTAAAGACACGATAGGTTTATAAGTCTGTGGATCAAATAATTGAATGTTGGCAGAATTGTCACCAAAAGCCACCAGTCCTGTTTTTTTGTTTGAAGAGATGGAATATATTGAACCTTTATCGTCTTGTAAATTGTTCTCATAAGCTCCGATGCAAACCCTTTTTTCCACATCCCAAATATTGATGAATCTATCCAATCCACCACTGACCACTGTATCTTCTTTTGTAATAGCCAGCGATTTAACGTAATCATGATGATGGCCAATGAGATAAAACTTGTTTTGCTGGTGGTTCCAAAGCTTTACGCTTAAATCAGAAGAACAACTGACAAGATGGTCATT
>JAJMFN010000349.1:0-73086 GCA_030574735.1 Hansenula sydowiorum
TCATCACTGTGATACTTCCCAGCGTAATAGTCTGGAACTAATAAATGTCCTTCAGGCATTGGGGGAATATCATCGGTTGATTTGAAATAGAAAGTTGGGCCTAAGAACATATGATACCATTTCAATCTCCAATCATTATGAATCAAACGACGTCTGAAATATGGTAATAAGAAAATGATATATAGTAAAGATGCAACAGCACCAACACCAACAGTTGAACCTGCGATTGCTGCGTCTGATAAGTCGTCCAACTTTAAGTTTGGAGCACCTTTCCAAACAATCAACATTGTTAGGATGGCAAAAGTGGCAAAGATCAACACAGGCATCAAGATTAATCCATTTCTTAAAGCATGTTTTCTTTCCAAGACACCATATTTAGATATTAGGAAAAAAATGGATGCAAAACTACCAGCAACAGCAGGAGCAATGAACCAAGATGCAACAATTTGTGAAAACCCAGACCAGCCCCAGTGAATGTTTTCAGCACCAACAGCTGCAATACCTGCACCAATAACAGCACCAACAATTGAATGTGTTGTGGAGACTGGTAATCCAACAGAAGTTGCCAAGGTCAACCAAACAGAAGAACCCACAAGGGCACAAGCCATAGTCAACATCAACACAGCAGGATTATCTTCGAAAACAGAAATATCAATGATTTGGGATCTAATAGTATCTGAAACTCTTGAACCTGCAAGAACAGCACCTAAAAATTCCATAACAGCTGCAAGAATCATAGCTTGCCAATATTTCAAAGATCTTGAAGATACAGAGGATGCGAAAGAGTTAGCAACATCATTAGCACCGATGTTCCATGCGTCCAAAAAGGCGAATAGCATGGATATGGCAAAAATATAATCGAATTGGTGTAGTCTAGTTCCCATGGTTGAATAAATTTAGTTGGCACTGTAGAAGAATATTTCAATATGAAAAAATAAGTTGGAATCCTAGTGATATTTATACGATTATCACATCTAGTGAAGAAACATAACCACCCACATGTCATCTCATTAATTATACAGCCAATAATCTTATAATCTTGGTATTCTAATTCAAATCTTTTCAAATGTTAAAGGACATCTCTTAACTAGTATTGTGCCAAGTTACGTGTACCTACCGACTGTTTCTTATATGAAGAAAAAACCAAGAGAATTTTGGTAAATATTGTAAAGAAACGTGCTCTATTGATACTTCTTGTCGTACTGGGAATGTTGATGGAACGGTCTCACATAGCGTGCGATGTTGGTGTTTATTGAGTGGTTATTGTGTTATGTGTTGATCCTGGTTATTATCTTTCCAATCAATTATGTACAGTACACTATCTCATGATTATCAAATACTTTCAAAGTCTTTTGTTAATCTTTATTGTCTGAATAATTGAAAGTGGAAAAATAGCACGTGTATCGTATTGATTTTTTATTAAGTCGTTTGCCAAAATCACCTACTCGCTTTCACCCCTGGTCACGTGGACACAATCAGTTCATACTACTTTAATCTTTAATCATTAATGAATGTTTTATTACTTGTGTACAATTACTAACTGCTCTTGAAAATATTATCAACACTCCCTCCAAGGTATAATCTTAATTGTCTCTTTGTAGCTGGTAATATCTTGCATTTAACCTTCGCATCATCTCCAATTCTTTCATACGCTTGAAATCTATGACATCCACCAAAAGCGAAGTAATAAACTTGCCCTTCTTCCCGTATAGCCATCACATCAATCGGTGGTAATTCTCCATTTAAATCGGTAGCTTCTTCTAGTGAACAAGTTGCAGAGGCCATTGGTGTTCCTCTTAATTGCGACTCCATCGAATCAATCTTGGAATAATCCAAAACCGGTGGGATGGGTCTCTTGATATCTTTTAGTGGTAAATATGCTATTTTGCCTATGCTTCCTGAATGTATTGACATGGTGTATAGTCTTTGAATGTTTCTGTATACCAAATCTCAATAAAGTCCAAATTAAACTTACTATGGCACCTTTTTATACAATTTCAAAAGCCGATTCCAGCCCTTTAAGAAATTACTTATCAAGAAAAAGATTATATAATCACGTACGAACTGCTTAGTCATGCCATTATTAATTTATATAGTTTTGTCTCAATGGAAGCATCTATACATATACAGGGTGTAGTTCATTATTAACTTGTATTGCATTTCAAATATACTCCCATTTTCTAAAGTCATAATTCTATAACATCAACATCAAGTATCTTCGCACTGATTATCAATTCATCTATATGGGTCATATCTCCTGAACACCCATGATAACTCTTTTAAACTCTGCCTTTTCCACAATGTTATTGAATAAATCTTGGTTGAAATCACCGGACTGACTGAAAAAACCAACAATCTTCCCGGGTACTTGTGGACTGGAGCCTCTTGACTCCATTTTATCTAACGATTGAATGGTTTGAATGTTTCCAAAGGAGCTGATCCTTGTGGGACTATCCATACCGAGACTATCTTCCTCCATCTGTCTAGCTACTGCTGATTTCTCTATAAATTCCACTTCTGACTTCATCCCTAATTCATCATTATCAACAACGGTATTCAACCCACATTGTTGAGCTTCATCATCACTGATGATACCCACTTTGGGTATGAGATCCATGGGCACCAAAGTACCGTATCCGAAAATCCTTATACCTCTTAATGACTCCATCTCAACCGTTCTAATATACGTAATATTTGTTCTTGTTATTCCTGTGTTGTTATTTATGGACGTGGTTATTATGCTTTATTTATATGGGGATTAAAAGCCGAACGAATGTTAAACGAGGAAATAAAAGATAGTACGACAACACAGTTATATTCCTTGAAAAGACTACTTTCCCCAACTAATATGTAGACAATTTAGTATATATGTGTAAAGCTTCAGTGTGTGTTTCAGCAAAATATGGGGGTTATATGCTATTTCCAATACTTTAACTTGTTCCCCTTTTTCCTTTTCCCCTGATAATTTCATTATGTAGTGTGTGCTCTTTTTCAAGGCATTCGGTCCGTCCGGTTTATCAAACCGTTTTACGGGTTTTAAATAACGGTGGTGAGGACCACAAATTCTTATTCTTTTCATTCATTAGTTATGTATTCGGGTCACTATATCAGCCCACTGTTCTTCAAGTTACTCTGCACAATCATATCAGTGACTGCGGTCAGCACGAACTTCATACTCTGTGTATCGGTGGCACAAGTTCTATGAACATAAATTGGTTTCTTAGTTCTGTTTAACCTTAGGAAAATCTCTTCAAAATATTTAACACCAGCTTGAGGATCACCTAGTTTCCCCTGATAATCTGGGAAATATTTTTTGATTGGTGATCTTTTAATCTTATCTTCAAAAAGATCAATCTTGTTCAAGAACAATATAAATGGAGTGTTCAAAAACCATTTACTATTACATAATGAATCAAACAACATAATGGCTTCATGCATACGATTCACCCTTTCATCCTCAAAAAGCATTTGATCATATTCAGAAATGGCAAGAACAAACAATACTGCAGTGATATCTTGGAAACAATGGATCCATTTTCTTCTCTCGGATCTTTGACCACCTGCATCTAAAACTTTGAATTTTGAAGAACCAATATTAAAATTTGTCTCAGTTATCCCCGTTGTCTTGATTCTACCTTTTAAAATATCTTCATTCGTACAGTTATAATTAGGATTGGCAAATTTGGAGATATTTTCAAAATAGTATGATGCACTACCTTCCAATTGAAATTCATTTGCCCTGAGATAACACTGTTTAATCCCTTCATCATATTCCCATAATTGTTTGATAGATTCAGCAATCACGTCACGAGTAACTTCACTTGTATTACCCAGCTGAACAGAAGAAACTCCAGGTCGTATAGAGTTATCATTTAATCCTTGATTGATCTCTTGTAATTGATTTAATTTGTCGTTACCAGGCTCAGAGTCCCCCTGTTCTTTATCTTCTTGTGCATCCCAAACAGATCCAGTTTGCCCCGTGCTTTGTATTCTTCTCTTCGCTTCACTTCGCTCACTATATTTCAAAACATAATCATTTAAAAAATCACTTCCTCCTGCAACACCAGTATCTATATGATCCAAGATTTTAGCCCGAAGAATGGCCTGTTTGAAAGGTGCCAGTTTCGAATTTGGCTTATCACTATCCAGTGGAATCCCCATTTTCCTAGCTTGTAATATCAAAATTCTCATACTCTGTATAGCATCAGCCCAAATAACCTGAGAGTATTGTTGACGCTCTTGATGTGTAAACCCATTTTGATGCAACACTTTCATTTGTTTCAGCACGGTAGATTTACCAGATTCACCGGCCCCCAGTAGTAATAATTTAACTTCATTTTTTTCACGTTGTTTTTCTAATTGTAATCTTTTCTCAATAGCTGCATTGGCTTTTCTACTTTGTAAAAGTGGATCATCTTCTTCAATCGGTGTACTTGCAGCGCAACCCATCTTGAGTCTTGTGATTATATAGTGATTGAATATGAGCGGGAAGGCACCAAAGTTGTTATGACTTTTTAGCTTTTTCTTTTCCCAACGGTTATAAGCTCAATGGCTATTTGAGGTGTTATAAGGAAACAGTAAATATCACGATGAAAACCCCAAAAGGACAAACCAAACTCAAATGGAATTGAAACACAGCAAAACACAAGGAGTGTCTAAGAGATGCAAAGTGAAAGCTTGAAACACACACAAAGAGTATTTATGGCAACTGGAGTTGTAGTGAAATGGTTTCAGATTAGATCTAATTGTGTGTTGATTTTTTTTCCCTTAAACTTATTTCGGTTGTATCAGATTCTGAAAATTTAAAAGAGCCCCAAAAACTCAGCTGTCATTTGACAAGGGACAATAGTCACAACACATTGATGAAGCAGTCGTCGTCTATACAGCCAAAATTGATCCAGTAGAAGTATAGCTAGTGGGTCTACAAGTGCCAGGACAAAGGTCTTTTCCATTGTACCTAAAAATGCTGATTCTCATTCACCTTACGTGTGACATTTAAAGGTAAAATCTCACTGTTAAAATCAACAAAATCAGCTTCCGATCTCATGGTTTGTTGGATTAGTTGTGTCCTGCTATTATCGAGATTTCCCCATCCTTCGATGCTTTCATCAGAATAGTTGTAGTCCTGGAAGACACCCCCGTAAACTGCAGATGATTCTGCTCCTTTGAAAACATCATTCTCCAAAGTATCAGAGAGAACAGATACTTTGGATTTTTTAGTTGATGGCCTTGTATCATAAAAGTTTGTCTGCGAACCGTTCTTTGTTTGTATCGAGCTAGCGTAGTTGTTGCTGGTTCTAAGAAACGGGATGGGTACTGTATTTTCATCATCCCCAACTCCTATTTGGTTTCCTTGATCGAGTTCGAAAGTACCATCAACAAGGGGTGGAAGTGTACCAAGTGAAATCAATTCGGAATGTGTGGTGTTATTTGAGATAGGCCTTGAAGGGTCATGTCTAGAACTTGTAAAATCAGCAGCTAAATTAAGTGAGGATCTGGCTAGTCTAGGTCTTGAACCAGTGGACAAGAGAGCAGCATGTAATGAGATATCATTCATTATTAATCTCCATGGCTCATTCGCTTTATTGTTGTTATTTCTATGGCCTGAACTTGGAGTTGTATTCCCCCCATATACTGAATCCGACGCTACTTGACTATTGGGTCTTGAAAAATTGAAATGAGATTTCCCATGTCTTTTGAATGATGTTGATTTTCTAATACTTCTATTCATCAAAGATTCAGAAATAGTATCCACTGTCAGAGCTTCCTGGATTGAAGGTTCTTGTAAATTTGCAGTTGTTGACTGTGTTATGATCTCAATTCTTTGAACAGCTGAGGCTAATGTGGGTTGATCATTTGTAAGTTGCTGCTCCAATTCTGACATAACTGGTGGTTCTTCCTCAACTTGTTTCTCCTCCATCTTAAAAGTCCTGAGGTATGGGCTCATTTTTTTAGAAAACCACAATCCAAAACGAGATGGTTTAGCAGGCTGTTCAATATAGTTGATTTGACTAACAGTCTTGGTAATATTGCACAAGGGAATTGAATTGTCATTATTCTCGAGAACATCACAAATATCCAAGCACCTACTATTATGGTAGACTGGTACTTTCACATCTTCAGTAGCACCATTTGAATGACACGTACATTCACAACCCGGGTTTTGATTCTCTTGCAGTAACAATTCATCACCAACTGAGGAATTATGTCTTCTATGTGATGCGAGATAGCTCCTTATTGTGGATTCCAAAAGAGTTTGACGTCTCTCTTCTCTTTGAGTATCGATCTCTTCATTTGAAGTATCTGAAAACCCAGCAAATTGTTCCTGATCAACTTCCTCTTCTTCTTCACGTAATGTTGGCTCAATTTCAAGCTGAGAAGGATAAGCTGGTTCATTGGTTCTGAGGGTCAACAAAGGCTTTGTTGGATCACGACCATGTATTATAGGGTCTCTGTAGCTTGTTCTATTCTTATTGTGGTGTACTTCAATCTTTAGCCTTCTGAACTTGTTCTTCCAGATATTCAAATTATAACCCATGGCGCCTTATAAACGTCTCTCTTTATGGAAACAGCACGAATTTGGGATCCTGTTTCTTCTGCTATGCTGACCACCCACTAGACTGTAACATCCAAGCCAGCCATTCTAGAGCCCCAATATCAACATCAGACTCTCATGGATGTTCAACAATTTATGGGGAGTTATTAATTTTGTTTTTATTTCATCTTTGTGTCACTAAATTCTCAATCCCGGTTCTGAGAAAATTATAATAAGTGATCAAAGACAAAACACAACAGGCGCTACAAATCAGCTATAAAGTGGAGTGGATATTGGTTTTCAAAATTTTTTTATTATTATTATTGAGACTAGTTACTTAAATCCCTAAAAGATCTATGAATCAGATCTCTAATCTCTTTGTAGGACACAATCAAACAGTTTTGTTCATCATGGGAAACAAGCAGAATCTTCTCATCTATACCAGCGTCTAGTTTATTCAAACACTTTAAGACAAATGCCAAGTCTAACACAGGTTTGCCCTTTTCATCCACTTGATTGAATACATATTCCTTGAACAATTTGATTGGGTATCTTTCACCAGATTGGGCCCAGATTGGATTATGTGCATATTCTGGTCGATCTGTGACGAAATTCAATTTAGTCAATAATCTGACTAGCCTTCCATTTTCTAATTCTCTTGTTAATTGTGATTCGTAATAATCAGCATTTTCTTGAACGTCATTAAATTGTTCAAACAATTTTGGCGATATCAATGTTTGGAATCCAGTCACTGATACATTCTCATTTAGTAATAGATAAGTCAATGCCTTCTTAAGCAGATCATCTGCATCGATATTGGCAATCATGTCTTCAGAAGTTGAAAATTTCAATGCATTGGGCGATGCAGAAGAAGCTAACGTTAATAACAAATGGCCCAAATTCCTCAAATCTTCTTCAAGCCAATTTTGCACATTCTCATCCGAATAATCATCATTTCCCAATATATCGAAAACACCACACCCTGATACACGTATTCTATTCTTACTAGGTATTATAACTTTTTGTAGCGATATGGACCTTGTTGGTAACCCTTGGGCATGAGCTGACGCAATGGCATTTGTAAGTTGAATGGCATAGGTCCATAATGTGTTTGGTGTGATAGGTTCTGGTTTAGCGCCTAAATTGGAATGGAGATGTTGTTCAACCAAGTTATTTGAGTTTGGATAATAATCATAAACAATAATCAATGAATTATCACCGAAACTTCTCGTGGTGAAAGCATCAATAACATTCGCAATGTTTGCACTATTCAACTTGATCCATTTTCTAATAGCCGATATACTTTTATCCTGACTCAATTTAACATTTTCTAAACGACGCAAAGCATATGCCTCGCCATCATGATTTGAAAAAGCCTTATACAAAGAACTATTATAACCATATGTTTTATCAGATTTCTCCAAAGAATTATCAAGTGGAACTAAATCATAATAGATCCCAACCAAATCTGGTAAATTTGAGTGTTGTAAAGTCTTTAAAGTTGATTCATTCTTCTTTAAAAGTGACACTCTAAGATCCTCAGGTAAAAATAAGCTTGCAGCATTTTGTTCATTATTTTTTAAAGGTATTTGTAGACGGGGTGGTGGAGCCGGCGCATATAAATGATGGTTCAACGGGTATGCTGATTGTTGTTGATACGATGAAGCTTGTGGGTACATAAAATCTTGTCCACTCATTGATGAGTACATGTGACTCATATCGTCCGATTGCATAGGAACGAAAAGATTTGATTGTATAGAGTCTGCAGGTTTAGACAGATATGGGTTTGTTTGAGCAGGTGAGCGATTCAACGTTTGAGATGGGACATCAGCTGAAGGTTGGAAGGCAGGACTATCGAGATTGAACTGTTTTATGCCATTTTGAGCACCAGCAGTGTCATCGTTGATTGTAGTTGTTGATGGGACAAACGATGGGATATTCGAGAGTTTTGGCGATATTCCTGAGTACTTGTTCAATGGTTTTGACGGAGGTGCTGATAAAGTTGGAGCACTTGACAATGAAGTTGGAAGGAAAGTCGATGAAATTGCTGGGTTGAACTTTTTTGGAGTTGGCAAATTCATTGAACTGGCAGAACTAGGAGGCCTTGATGCCAGTGTGATATCACTCGTTGATAAATCATCGCTTGATTCTATTATTGATGTCGGTTTGGCCGGGTTTGTTGTTGTTGTGTTTGTGGTCGTGGTCGTGTTTGTATTTGTATTTGTGCCAGTTTCGTGTTTAAATGAGCATCCTTTCCCTTCGTACTTGCAAAACCCGTGAATTGTGATGTTCCTACACGGGACTTCCTTCGCCCAATCCAAGTTGGCTTGAAGATTGTTAGATATGTTTGGAAATGTTTGGTATTCCCAGGCTACTCACTTTTATCCATATTGAGCCTTCACTAAGAGATGTGCTTTGTCCACGCTAGGGAAAAAGGGGTTATTTCACACGTTACGACTGTCGTCTTCTCGAGCAGCGCCACAGACAATCTCTTCTCTACTGAACAATGGATTCCTCCGAATGTCTTTCTCAAGTTTAGCACAGTCCTCGTGGTGTCAGATGTTGTTTTGGTGAGGTTTATTTGCACAGAGTAATAATTAGAAGCACTTGATCATATTTCCCAGGAAACGGACATTCTGGGTAACGTTTCGCGAAAAGGCAGTAGTAATTTTAGGATCGTCTTTCCTGGCGGTTAATCATACCATTCTCTGTAATTAATTATTGAAGAGAGCCCAAATGCTGAGGAAAGGCGCACTTGTCCATCATGTCTATTGTTTAAGTGTATACAGAGATGGTGGTTTCGTGGGGGCGCTAGGTTCCGAACTGGCTTCGCGTAAACTTTTGACCTTTGATATATTCTTGTAGTGCTGAAAGCTCATAAGTCTACGATGCTCTGTTCATTACTACTAATGACTTGTTTCCCACGAATTATTCATAATTTTGTCAGTAATGATAACTGAATTTGCTCTTAGTTCAACTTCTGTACTTAGCGATTCGATTTCCGGGAGACAAAGTCGGAATTGCTTAAACTGGAGTAATTTGATATAACTACAAAATATTAACATCATTTGAAGAGGCCAGTTATAATGAGCATGAATAGACACTTGGTTATTATGGCTATTCGTATACTAACGGTTCAGCGAGCTCTTATAAGAAAAGTCCACAGAAAGAGGAATATCTACACAACGACAGACTCGCGAATGCGTTTTGTGAGAGGACCTTAGATTGACACTTTATTCATCTGAAAGATTTCGGTTCTTTGCAACTAGATACTTTATCACATTGGAAAGCCAGCTGATTTTATAATGACAGTGATAGTATTAACAGGTGCCTCAAGAGGTGAGTAATACTCGAGTACTGATAATGACTGCCAAAACAAGGAAAGCTAACAGAATCGCAGGTATTGGTGCCTCCATAGCTGACATTCTGTTGAAGAACAACGAGAACAAGTTGGTTGCAGTTGCTCGTAGTGAAGGACCATTGAGAAACTTGAAGATCAAGTATGGTGAAGATAGAGTTGCCACTGTCGCTGGTGATATCTCCAATCCAGAAACTTCCAAGAAAATCATAGACACCGCTGTTGAGCAATTTGGTGGAATCGATTCAATTATTGCCAATGCAGGTGTTTTAGACCCAGTTGCCCCTATTAAGGATGCAAAAATTGATGAATGGAGACAATTGTTTGATATCAACTTCTTCTCAATCGTTTCATTGATTTCAAGCGCTCTCCCACATCTAAGAACATCAAAGGGTAATGTTGTCTTGGTTTCTTCAGGGGCTTCTACCAAGTACTATGTATGTGATGAAGAATTTTTGATTTTTAAGTCTTGAAATGTCCACTAACAAAAATCTATAGGATGGATGGGGTGCGTATGGTGCCTCTAAAGCAGCTTTGAATCATTTTGCCACTCAGTTTGCTGGTGAAGAGAAGGATGTCTCTATTATTTCGGTTGCTCCAGGTGTCGTTGATACCCAAATGCAAAACGATATTAGAGATAAATGTAAGTCCACAACCAAAAAGCTATAATCCATTTAAAACGCAACTGCTAACAATCTAATCTAGTTGGTCATAAGATGACACCAGAAGCTTTGAAGCGTTTTACTGATTTGAAATCCAATAATGAGCTTTTGGACCCATTGGTTCCTGCAACCATTTACGCTAATTTGGCTCAAAAGGGATTCAGTAAAGAAATAAACGGGAAGTATCTCAGATATAATGATCCATCACTTGAAAGTTACGCTAAATCTGATTAACCGAAAACACTTTACTCATAATCATCAAATAATTGATAAATTGTGATCAATATACGTACCTAAATAGGCAAGGTTAAGAAGCACCGGCGTTTAGACCCAATGTTTTTGTAGATTTGGTATGGAATTCGGAATCTTGATGTTTTGAATGCTCAAATTGCTTGGAATTCCACAGCATTAAGCGTCTAAAGTAGCTAATTTATTAGAAAATGCTTTTTCAAAGAGTGTTACTTGGCTCAAGACTCCCAGCAAAGAGAAGTTTGTTAAACTTGCCATCTCAAACCGGAAGAATTTCAGTTGTTAACAAGTTTCGCCAGTATTCCACAAACAAAGATCAACAACAAGACTCGAGCTCTGGTCCAAATAAGCCAAAGTCACCAAATCGTTCTAGATTTCTCATCGCATTGGTCTTAGGTACTCTTGCTATTGGTTCTACATTTGCATCAGTCTCTTTCCAAAAAGCTGGACCAGCTGAATTGATTGAACCTTCCAAAAAGAAGGCTTTTAAAGATGGTGAAATCTCTGTCATTTTCGTCTTGGGTGGTCCTGGGGCTGGTAAAGGGACTCAATGTGCCAATTTAGTTAGGGATTATGGGTTTGTTCATTTATCAGCCGGTGACTTGTTAAGAGCTGAACAGAAAAGACCAGGATCTGAATTTGGTGAATTAATTGCACAAAATATTCGTGATGGTGTTATCGTTCCACAAGAAGTCACCATTGCCCTTTTGAAGAATGCGATCCAGGAAGAAGCATCAAAGGGCAACAAGAGATTCTTAGTCGATGGGTTCCCAAGAAAGATGGATCAAGCCGTCACTTTTGAAGAACAAATTGCTACTAGTGCCTTCACTTTATTCTTTGAATGTCCAGAAGAAGTCATGTTGAAACGTCTATTAGAAAGAGGTAAGACCAGTGGCCGTACAGATGATAACATTGAAAGTATAAAGAAAAGATTTAGAACTTTCATTGAAACAAGTTATCCGGTTGTTGAATATTTTGATAAACAACAAAAAGTTGTGAAATTGTCCTGTGATCGTTCCGTTGATGATGTGTATAAATCAGTTCAGCAAGCCATCAAAGATAAGATAAATATAGATACCAAATAAGTGGAGTCTGGGTTATACAGCTTCTACAGAATGCATAAATAATTAATGAATACATCATTGGTATCACTTATTGTAGGGATAAGATAATCAAGATCGGTCAGGAAAGGTTTTGTGCCTTCCCAGTAGCTAATATTAGTAGCGAGTACACTTTAAGGCGAGCAATTTAATTGTAATATTCATTTAACTACTTTTTTTCATGGAAACTGATCTTAAAGATTATTCAGTATTTCCACTGGCACAATTTTTTAAAATCCGGAACAACATAAAAACAAAACAAACACATCAAAAAAACTATATATTCATCGTCAGATTCTAGATCTATCTTAACACCAACTATAAGACCACCATTTTTTCGAAATGGGAAAGAAGAAATCAAAAACCAAGGCGCCTGCAATTTATATCGAGCCTCCAAAAATCGTGAAGGCAGAGACTGTCGATTACGATCCGCAGACACAGATTCACGATCCATTCGAAGATGATTTAGACTTTCTTCTACAAGTTGCCTCAGGAGCTGAATCTTTTTCAAATATTCAATCTATTGATACTGAGATACAGGATCATGCTGCTCCAAAATCAAGCAAGAAGAAGAAGGAAAGAGCAAATGGAAAGAATGAAGCTGGTTCAACTACAGTTACGAAGAAAACAAAGAAAGAGATTTTGAACTTTGATATATCGTTCTCCTCTGATGATGCGAGTGACATGGAGGAGGAAATCGTTAAGCCTAATAGAACTTTGCTATCTAGCAAGAGTACCAGAATTCCAAATCGTATACAGTTCCTAAATAGGGAGCTAGGACTTGACTCATCAGAAAGTGACGAGTCCACTTTAGAGGACGAACACGAAGGTGCAAGTGAAGATGACTTCCAATTAGCTGATGAACTATATGAAAAACTGAAGATTGAAGATCTGGGAGATGTTCTTGTGGGAAATGGGATAAAGAAATCTAGAGGCGAAAGAGCAAAGGGTAAAAAAATCGATAAACCTGCTCCAATTGAGGAAAGTCAAGATACTATCAAGACCAAGAAGAAGAAACCTAGGAACAAAAATAAAGAGAATTCACCCAAAGAGGACAAAGTCGAATCCAAGGTGAATAATGAGAAGAAAAATCAGAAAGATAAGAACACATCGGAATCAAAACCTAAGAAAGGTTCTTTATTGAAGAAGGAATTTCATAAACCAGATATTCGAGAAGACAATACGCAAGATAAACCCAGACCTAGATGGGCTACTGATGCTGCGAAAAACGGTAGCAAGAAGAAAGATCAATCAAAGAATAAATCACAACCAAAAGCAAAGAAATTTGATAAAGATGAAGAAGAAAAACCTATACTTACAAGATCTCAATTAATTGATCAGAGTACAAAAGAGAATAAGAGTCAAGGAAAGGGTGAAGTCAATGAGATGCCACCCAATCCAACTAAATCGAGTAAGAAGCAGGAATATAATAAGAGACGAGCAAATATTAGAAAAGAAAGAGCTGCTAAGGCACAAGCTGAACAAACGGAAAACATTAAAGACAAATGATCATATTTCATACAGTTATTCAGTTGGTTAAATTACATGCATTATTAATTATTTTTTTTCCTTTTCATTTCAATTAGATCTCAAAGATCACTTTCAATATCCATTATAGCATCATCATCGTCATCACTTGAATCATCTCCATTGATCAAATCCGCAGCTCTTTGATCAACACTGGTTTCATCCAGTGTATTTCCCAGGGCATTGATGTTTCTGTTTTTATTGAACAGGGGAGTCTTTGCTGGATTCTTCTTATAATTTAAAGTTGGTAAACTGGCTTTGAATAAATCATTAGTCTTATTGAAAAAATTGGATGTTCCACTGGAATTATCATCTGTACTACAACCGTTCTCTTCCAATGCTCTTTTCATCAAATCCTTTGCAACTGGGTCATTACCATTGATGGCTAAGGCATGATGAAGATTTTCAATAGATTTGGAATAATCACCTGTTTTCAAATATACCAACCCAATGGCGGAATAAATATTTGCATCATTATTGGCTATTCTCAGAACTTTATCAAAACAATATAAGGCTTTTGAAAACATGTTCAATCTTCTGTAGACATGACCCAAGTTTGCATGTATCGATAACCATGCTTTAGAATCTGATTCAACTTTTTTAGAAACGTTTAAAGCCTGTGAGAAATAATTTTCAGCACTGTTGAGTTCATTTTTATGATAATATATGACACCCATCTCATTCAATAATAAAGGGTCCATAGAACAAATGGAATATGCCGATAATAGATATTCTTCCGCTAGCACCAAATTACTCATCTGTAAATATTGCATACCAAGAAATAAATTTGGTAAATGCGTACCGGGGAAATATCTCGAAGCAGTTGAATATGCGGAAATGGCTTGTTCATGCTCACCTTCAGCGGCAAATGTGTGAGCGAATCCAATCCAAGCTTGACCGAAATTAGGATCTGATAAGGATGACTTCAGAAAGAATTTCCTAGCTTCGGCAACTCTATTTGTTGATAAATAATATATGGCTATAGCTAACCATGATATGTAATGCTTTGGATAGTGTTCAGCCAATTTATGCGCGGTTATGAACAATTTGTTTGTACCTCCAACTTCATGAAGACATGATAGATAAATAGGTAATACTGAAAGATTGAATTCATCCTCGTATAGAATTATCTCACAAATTTCCAAACATTTTTGGAATTTGCATTGCATGAAAAGCAAATCAGCTTTACCAAGTAATACGTCATGATTTTTTTCTAGATTGTACTCCTCTTTCAACCTTACCTCTGCATCCTCAAATTTATCATTGTTCAAGTATTTGTTAAGCCTTATCGAGTACAAGGGTTTTATTAGCTCGGCATTTTCATCTGTGTCTGAGAAATCTAAGAGTGACAAAAGTTCCCATTCTTCTTGTGGAGTCAACATGTTATTTCTGATCATCACGTCAAAAGCCTCAAAACATTTCACATCCACCAACACAGCTTCTTTAAAACAGTCTTTTGCCCTTTCCAGATTGCTTTGATGAGCATATACTTGACCCCTTATATAACATAGAGATGCCTCTAGTTTGATACCACCATCCAAGTTTTTCACATGTTGAGTTTCATTCTTGAAAGGATTTGTTTCACCAACGATATCTAGTGCTTCGTCCCATTTTTCCAATTGTATCAAGCATAAAGCTGATAAGTACCGACAACTCACACTCGAGGACTCCAGATTATTTTTCGATAACAATTGCCTAGCCCTGAAGTAGTTCCCATTGGTGTAGTAAACCTGTGCTAGCCAAAATGCATCATTGGGATCGTTGGTCAACGACAATACTTTATCACCAATATACTCTGCAGTCTTGTAATGATGTTGCATCAAGGCATCGTGTCTCCAAAGTCTCAACTTCTCCGCTGGCGATAGCAGAGTACTGCTTATGTTGGACATATCAGCAGCATTTGAGCCCTTGGCCCCGTTAGAATACGATCTATTCAGACTGTTTGGAGTGTCTGTAGCCGCCAGGGGACTTGGAAACAGAGGTTGATTTGGGGTAGATCTGAGTGTGTCGTAGGTCCTGTTCGCCACCATGGGCGAGATCGCCAACGTCGAGCTGTGCTGTGCGGGACTAGCAGGCATCCTGGGCGTTGATAAGCAGTTGGATAACAGAATCTGTGAAGAAGAAGCTGCTTGTCCTTTAACAAAGCTCTTCAAGATGAGATGGTGATGATTTGATTCTTAGTTTTTGGCATGTAAACAAACAGCGCGAAAGATACACAGAACACGTTCGCGAAACATAGTCGCGAACTTTTTTTTTTTTTTTTCTCTTCGCGAATCGCGAATCGCGATGCGTCATAAGAAAGAGTCATAAAGAGCCAGCGTTGAGTATAAAAGATAAGCCTGGGTATGACAAAAATTTACTTCAGTTTATGGCAACCATAGCTTCCCAAAGTCTTTGCAAAGTATTCAACAGGATCAATAAACAATTACACACAATGACCAAACCAGTTACACTACATCTTAGAGCCGAGAAAAAACCTCTAGAAGCTCGTGCTGCTTTAACCCCAACAACAACTAAACAGCTCATTCAAGCCGGTTTCACAATTTATGTTGAAGAATCTAAACAATCCGCCTTCAGAGCTGAAGAATATGCCAAAGCCGGTGCTATTATAGTACCAGAAGACTCATGGAAATACGCCCCAACAGATCGTATCATCATTGGTCTCAAAGAATTACCAGAAGAAGACACATTCCCATTGATTCATGAACATATCCAATTTGCTCATTGTTACAAAAATCAAGGTGGATGGCAAGAAGTGCTTAGCCGTTACGCTAGAGGTAATGGGATCTTGTACGATTTGGAATTCTTGGAAAATGACCAAGGTAGAAGAGTCGCTGCTTTTGGGTTTTATGCTGGATTTGCCGGTGCTGCTCTTGGTGTTAAAGATTGGGCTTTTAAACAAAACAATCCAGATTCTCAAGATTTGAACGGTGTTACTCCATATCAAAGCGAAGCCTCTTTAGTGGAAGATGTGCAAAAAGATTTACAAAAAGCCTATTCAAAAGGTGCTAAAAAGCCAACCGTGTTGATCATTGGTGCCTTGGGTCGTTGTGGTTCAGGTGCCGTTGAGCTTTTAACTAAGGCTGGTATCCCAGATGCTAATATCAAAAAATGGGATATGAAAGAAACTTCAAGAGGTGGTCCTTTCAAAGAAATTGCAGAAGCCGATATCTTCATCAATTGTATTTATTTATCCAAACCTATTGCCCCATTCATCAAATATGAATTATTGAATAAACCAGGAAGAAACTTGAGAACAGTTGTTGATGTTTCAGCTGATACAACTAATCCACATAATCCAATTCCAATTTATACCATTGCCACTGTTTTCGATAAACCAACAGTTAAAGTGGAAACAAAACAAGGACCAAAATTATCTGTCATTTCTATTGATCATTTACCTTCACTATTACCAAGAGAAGCTTCTGAATTTTTCTCAAAAGATTTATTACCTTCTTTGTTACAACTACCAAATAGAAAAACTGCTAATGTATGGACTAAAGCTGAAAAACTATATAGACATCATGTCAAACGTTTGAATAGAGATCAAAAATTATGAGTTGTTTGATACAAACTTGTATATCTTTGGACTTTTATATTTAGAGAATATTTTAATCTGAAATTTTACTTTGCTTTCAGCAATTACAGTACAATCAATCGACATTTTAATGCATGTTTGTAAATACTATTATACAAGTGTAGCTCCACTATCATTCCATTTCAACAGAAACTTTGGCCGGTTTCTTATTTTTAGATTTCTTACTCTTTTTCTTTTGACGACCTTCCATTATTCTCTTCAGTTCAGCTTGATCAGCTTCATTTTCACTTTCACTAGCACTAGCAGCATCTTCATCATCATCAAAAGCATCATATCTTCTCTTCATTGTTTCCATCTTCTCAACACTTTCCGGAGAAACTTCCACACAGTTCAATCTTTCACCGGTGTTATACACTGCGATTTGATCTTTTGTAGCCAAGTCCCATACGACAATATTACCATCTGATGAAATTGAAATTAAATAAGTTTCACTACCGACTCTATAGAGCTTGAAATCTTTGATACGATTAGTATGCCCAACTAAAGTGAATTTTGGTTCTGGTTGAACTTCCTCTTCTTCTTCCTCTTCTTCTTCTTCAACTTCAGTAATTAAATCTTGTTTATCATAAAACTGTAAAGATCCATTATTCAACCCAACAATGATATATTCAACCCCATCAACTTCATAAGCCTCCACATGCATCAATGTTTGCTTGAAAGAAATATCTCTCACTATACTGGCATCGGCGGTCTTATAAACAACTAGTTTATTCAACAACCCAACAAAGAAATAATTACCATCTAAAGACCATCTTACAAATTCACCAGTTTGCCAATCATTCTTAATCTTCAGATTGGCAGCTTTTTTAGCAGTCATTAAATTCCATAGTCTAACAGTTTTATCCTCACCAACACTGACAGCAATTCTACCACTTGGATGTATGGAAATATCATTAACTCTACCTTTATGACCTTTCAAAGTTCCGAAAATTTCCCAATCTTTAGTTCTCCAAATTATAATCTTCCCATCTTCAGACCCACTCAACAACCATTTCCCATTGACACCCGAGGACAAAGTTTCACCACTTTGCGCTTGACCTTCATTGGAAAATTTCAAACTAGTTACACTTCCTTGGTGTCCCAATAACGTACCTAATTCTTTTCTTTTCTGTAAATCATAGATCTTGATATGCTCATCATTACTACCAGTGACCAAATATCTCTTAGCAGCAGCGATGGATTTGATGGACAACGCGTGTGCTTGGAAATGGAAAATAGGTTGAAACACCGGTGTCTTGTCCTTTTCTAGTAATAAAGAAAGTGATAATAAATTATGTTCATACGATCCCACATAGATACGGAATTGTGTTTTGGCCTGACTTGGTTTCGGGGTGTTTGGAATGATGGTTGGTTTGATCACAGGTTCCTTACTGGACTTGCTCTCTTTTGAAGAGGTGTTGTTCTTGGCCATTATGGGATGGGTTACTTGGCTTGGTAATGGTTTGATAAGTGTTTATTATAGTTTATTGTACGGAGCTTTAAACTATGTACGAAATTTTTTAACGGTTGTGTGCACTGGTCCGATGAGGTATCCCAGATCAATAAATAGAGATATGGCTGTATCGATGAATTCACAAAAAAACATTCAGATGAAGCAATCTATTGAAGTGGTACGTGGTATTCTATATGATGAGAGAACTGCACTACAAAAGTGATGTGATAAAATATAAAATAGTGTTTACTAAACCGAGTAAAATCGTGAAAAGCAAATATTAGAGCAGCCAAAAATGAACCTTTAAAGTAATAGATATCCAGTATAAAAAAAAAACGGTTTCAAAGTGCATGAAGAAGATAACAAGAAAGTAATTCAAAAAGAAAAGAAAGAAAAATTAGTAATATAGCCAATTGATATTAAAGTCAACAAGAAACAGTAAAAGAATGTCAATCATAAACAAAATATAGCGGGAATTTCATCCAACGTTTATAACACTCGTCATGGCTTCATTCACTTGATTGAAATGTCTATTGAATGCAATCTTGACTCGTTCGTTACCAAGCATGATTTTCCCCAACCATTCTCTAACAAACTCTTGGAATTGATCATTCCATGTGAAAGTCCATCCTGAATTAATCAGTATGAATGAGGACATAATCAAAATTAATAGAGGTAACCAAAAGAATAACAACATTTTATCATTTTGAACATTTTTACGTTGATGGAAAAATCTGATAAACACATCTTCATTTTCATCTGATGAGCTATTAGAATTTGTGTTGTTGTTATCATCATTGGTACTGGTTTGTGACGAGGTAAATCTTAGTTTTGGAATTGTGAAATGTTTAGAAGATGATGGGTATAAATCATCATATTGTGGTAATTCTTCAACATCTGATGATGTATTATTGAAAACATTCTTAACTTTGTTCCACAATGAGCCGTCACCACTAGTTTGAGCAGTAGAGTTTGGAGTGATTAATGATGAAGAAGAACCTGGTGTTGTAGCCGCTGTGGCTTCAGAGACTGGGCGATGGACTAATGAATCATCGATATCATAACTGTCATCTTCATAATCTTCATAATCAGCATCTTCACCTGATTGATTTGTGAAACCATCACTTTCTTCATCACCAGCCTCTATCGATTCTGAATCGTATTCATCACTTTCCAAACTTGCATCTGTTAAATGATCATTCACCAATCTAGAAACATGAGCACCACTATGGAAATCAAACTCATCATTTTCAATTGAGAAAATTGAAGATGAGATTGATGAACTTGAAAATTTTCTTTGCATCATCATTGATGAATGATATTTGAAAATATCCAATACATTTGAGTCAGCAATATCTTCAGCAGTGGATCCATTATTAGATTTGGCAGATAAACTAGCTTTACAATTGATTAATAACTCAATTGAATTTCTATCACCAGCTAAACTTGCAAGATGTAAAGGAGTGAAACCATTGATATCTCTTAAATCAACTCTAGCACCTTTTCTTAATAATAAAGAAACCAATTTGGTATAACCTTTCAAACATGATAAATGTAATAAAGTTTGACCCTCTTGAGTACATAATGACCAATTTGGATTACTTGGTAATAAGTTGATAACTTTTGAAACTAATTCTTCATCGCTATAGGAACTCATTCCATCCATATTAACATGCTGATTAGCCCCACTCGTATCTAATGAACCACCATTCGCATTACCATTAGCACCAGCGCCACTTGAACCATCATCAGAACCAATAATCTTTCTTGCAATGTTTCTTGCATCTTCTAATTTCCCATTCATCTTCAACCCAACAATTTGTAAAGCCAACTCAATCAATTGTCTATCACTATCATCCAAATATGTGAAGATGGCAGTGTTTATCTTTTCAGTTGATTGATCAATTTGATTTTCGTTTTCTTCAAACGACACAATGACTTGACCAGGTTGAGAAGCTGGTGGTAGATACGTAACAATAGTAGAATCACTCCAACAATGTGTTGATAATGCTTTATTGATTCCAAATTTGACAGTCAATCCTTGTCTGAAATTAGAACCAAGTAATGTAACTTCCACACCACCTCTTAATGGACCTTGCGATGGGATGATTCTTTGGATTGATGGAAGTGTGCTTTGTATATTTGAAGAAGCTGGAGCTGAAGCTTGTAATTGTTGATGATGATGTTGGCTTTGATCAATAGTGGAGAATTGGGAAGAAGGAGAGATTGGTTCCCTTTTGATCTGTGATTGAGCTGATGAATTCCCATTTATGCCACAACCACCAATTGTATAAGAAGGTTTTCTTGAAGGGGCAATACTGAACCCATCAGACAATTCTGGAGACCAAGTTCTTTTCCTTTTGAAGATTCTTGAATCAGTTGTATGTGGCTCTGAACTATCTTCTTCAATTGAAGTTGGTGATAAAGGTTGATTCATACGTAAATTCAAATTAACATCACTGTTATTGGTACTATTTGTTCTTGTACCGTTGCTAACAGAATTTGAATTTTCATTTGCAGAATTCCCATTATCATCCAAAGTTTTCTTTCTATCCATAATCATGATTGGAGTGGAAACATGTTTAGCCAAGATTTGATCTTTTGAATCCTTTAAAACAAACAAGAGTTTGAAACCTTTTGATTCTTGATGATGTCTGCAGTAACAAACGATTCTTGCAGAAATTTCCAAATCTTTTTGATCCACACTTTGAGAAACTGGAGGAAACGAGATAACTTCTTTACAATTGAAGATTAAAGCTCTTTTCGAAGTATTTGTACCCCAGTTTAAATTGTCACTAACACCAGATTTTCTTCTTGAAGCTCTTTTTTGTTCTCTTTTAACACATCTTGAGCAAATGTTACAAGATTTTTGAGTAGTTCCTGTCAAGACAAAAGTATCCAAAAATAACATGTTATCTTTGATTTCATCACTTGGATCTGATTTCAAGCATAGTTTTTGCTTTGCAATTGTATCTGAAGGGAGATGTACCAAAAATTGTGGAGGAGGAGGTGATATGGATAGATCGATTTTGATCTGGGTTTCCACTCTGGAATAACTAGGTAAATTTTTAATTTCCATTTGATATGGTAGTAATTTTTCATCAACTTCTAAATAGTGTTGTGGTAAATCATTATCAAATTGAGTTGGGGTATCTTTACCGAATTTCAGTTGAGATAATAACTCTCTTGAGTTTTCATAAGATGGATCGAAAGGGAGGTTAATATCACCAATTATATTTCTATCAACACTTATTGAATTTGGAGTCGTAAACACTTCATTTTTTGATGTATCTGGGCTTTGTAGATCCAGTGAGTTTGGAGTTGTGGCGTGTATGTTTTGATGTTGATGGCTGTATTCATTGCTGTGATTATTATTGTTGATACCTGGTTGTAAATGGTTATTCAATTGTAAATTTGATACATCAAATTCTTGTTGGATTGGATTTGCATATTGAGCTTCACCGTTGAAATATAGGAAATCGTTCTTGTTCAATTCATCAGTAAGGAAGTTGCTAAACATCTCATCATCTTTCATCTCATGGGATTGACCATTGAGTTGATGTTGCTGCTGCTGGTGTTGTTGAGGATTATTAAACTGAGATCTGGAGGCGGCTTGACCATTGATGATAGTATTGCTGTTGTCTTGAGACTGGTCGTAAAGACGTCTGTCTAAGAACTCGTCCAAGATGTCGAAATCCTCATTGGGCCCGTTCATGTCATGGTCTTTGATGTCAATGTTGAGCGATTCCTCCAATTTGATGGACATCACGTCTTGCTCTTTCTTTTTCTCTAGCAGGGCGGTAGAGGTCTTGTAATTGCAAATAGTTTAGGGAAGTGTTATTACTCTAGCCGCTGTGTATGTTGGTCAATTATTGATGTGATATTGTAAGTTAAGGGTTCTTCACCAGTTACGTGTATCGTAATTTGTCTGGAGATTTGAAGATGTTCCCTTGTCGTCAGTCGATTTCTGGTTTTGTTGTTTCGCTTTTTTTATTTTTATTTTTTCTGGTTTTTCAGTTTCGCTGGAAAGTTAAAAGAATTAGGGGCAGAGGATATGGCACTTGTCCAGGTATTTAAGGCAGTATTTTGTAGAGGCTGTTACGTGGCTTGTGGTTACGATGGGTGATTTGATGTGCCTGTTTACTATTACAACTGTTAGCAACGGCCTAACAGTATTGCATTCGATTTGTTGTAAGTGACTCTTTGTTGTTCTGGTCCAATCTGTTGGCTTTTGTCGTAGTCAGCGGCTGGGCCCACGCGCTGCTGGCCCAGACCGGAGAATGCGGTTGGGCCACAGGCAGAGCAGGATGCTCAACAAAGGCCAACAAAACTTTAATAAGAACACAATAAGATTAAGACACTGATAGCTAGTGATCCTACTTCTAGAAAGTTCCATCTACCACTAGCCATATTTAACAATTATGTCATGGTAGCTCTGGTATATCACTCATTTAGAATACTCAAAGAACATCATAAGTATATGGATTAACAAGTCTTTTACACGTGATCCATCACGTGAGAGAGAAGATACCCGGCCAAATGATATTGGAGTGATGATTACCTAAGCAAGGGCCCAAGAAATTGATGATTTCCTTATGGTTGAAATTGTCGTCATCATCAATGAACTTGTATATGTCTAAACAGTGCTGTTAATATCATCAAAATGGGATTCAAGAACACTTTATACGTCACTGGTAAGTAACAAGAAGAGCCATTTATCGTCCAGATGTCCTTTTTGGAGTTTGAAAACTGCTTACAATGAAGAACTATGCGCCACTTAACGGACCCCCTTTTGAAATTTTGAATCATAAACTAACATCTAATGAAACTAGGGTTTTCTAGAGAAACAAAAGCTAAAGATCTAGCTGTTGATTTTGAAAAGTAAGTTAAGCTCTTTTTGTTCTTTTTTTATCTCTATTTGTTTCTTATTTTCTTTTGTGTCTTTTTTATTCTTATTGTATTGTGCTTTTTGGAGAGATCTGTTGAGATTTCCTTTATTTATTCGAGATAATGCATTTTGTCTCCCCTTTCTCCTTGTCTAACTAGATTTTATAGTTTCACCTTCAAATCATCAAAATGATCATCAAAAGGCGATTCCAAAGAAATCTAAGTTTCCATTCCAAGTACCCTTTTTTTCAAATTATCAAGATTCACATCAATCTCAAATTTCAAATCACTCTTTTATTTCAATACTTCTCTTTTATTTCAATGAATGTCATACTGGTCTTCCAAAAATTCATCATACAAGAAGATAAACACACACACAACAAGAAAATTTCAATCAAATATATTTAACAATTCAAAACAAACAATTACTCCCTATCATAAAGGATCATGTTCAATTAACATTATATTATATAGATTTGGTACTTTAGTTAGAGTTGACTTACCACCAACTAAGACTCCAGATGGTCCACCATTTGCATTTGTTGAATACCAAGAATTGAAAGATGCCGAAGTTGCATTAACCGAATTGGACCAAAAGGCCTTCTCTTTGGATGAAGCTTCCATTTTAACTGTCCAATGGGCTAAATCTGAACCTCACCCAAGTGGTGGTGGGTTCAGAGGTGGCCGTGGTGGATTTAGAGGTGGTCGTGGTGGATTCAGAGGCGGATATGGTGGTCCAAGAGGTGGCTACGGTGGTGGTTACGGTGGTTATGGACGTGGTGATGATTATGGCTACGGTGGTCCAAGAGGTGGATACGGTGGTTATGACGACTATGGATACGGCGGTGGTTATGACGGTGGATATGGTGGTCCAAGAGGTGGATATGGTGGTGGATATGGCGCTCCACGTGGTGGATATAGAGATGACTACAGAGACAGAGGTTACGCTGGACCAAGAGGTGGGTACGAAAGAGGTGGTGCAAGACCTCAAAGAGATGAATATAGAGGCCCAGGTCAAAGAAGAGAAAGTACTGAAGGTCCAAGAGATGACTACAGAGATTCAAGAGATTCGAGAGACTCAAGGGATTTCAGAGACTCTAGAGACTTTAGAGATGTTAGAGATTCAAGAGACTCTTTTGACAGAGAGGCCTCTCCAAGAAGAGGTAGAGATGACGAACCATACCAATCGGAAGCTAGAGCCATCTCCAGATCAAGATCTCCAAGAAGAGATTAACGAACACACGAAACCCAACAAACTCTAAAAACCGAACAGTCAAACACACGACTCCCACAAGCTGTATCATATTCATCAGGATGTAGACACTATATATCTCTATATATCTTTTAACAATAATTTTTCTTGTGGGAAGATAATCATAATCACTTTAAATCGTTCTGTGAAGAAGTGAAATAATAATGTGGATTATGTAAGAAAATAAAAATCAGCGACCGTTAAATTTTGTCAAATCAGGTAAAAGATGAAGGTCATGAAAAGTAATTTGGAAAGATTAACAAGATAGTGAAAATACTTCTCTTTCATTTATCTTCTAACGCATAGCATCACTCCCTTCCTAATCAACAACTTTAGCATGTCCACTGTATTCTTTTTGAAAAACAAAACCATACCGAAAGATCCTTATCATGATTCATTTACTTCTGAAAATTACGATTTAACATTCATCCCATTGCTAGATCATATTCATGAAGATTTAACTTTGATAGTGGACTACTTAACCTCGAAAGATTTCATACAATCAACAGATGCATTAATCATCACATCCCAAAGAGCCGTCGAGGCCCTTGATGCCGCCCTGGCCAAGATCGACCAAGACACCAAAGAGATCATCTTCCAAAAGCTAGCATATACAGTGGGTCCTGCCACGGAAAAAATATTGAGCGCACTGGGGTTCCAAAATATAGAAGGTGGGATCCATGCCGGGAATGGGAATCTGTTGTCAGATATCATAGTGGATAGCTTGCCTAGGGATAAAAGGGTTACTTTTTTCACAGGTGAGACGAGAAGAGATATCATACCCAAGAGGTTGTTATCGGAAGGTTATGCATTGAAAGAGATGGTTATTTATAAAACGATCCTCAAGCCAAACATCATCGAGAGATTCATGGAAAATTTCGAGGCTAAGAAACAAGACGGGAACGTTAAATGGATTATATTCTTCAGTCCACAAGGTACGTTGGAGATTGTGTCATATTTGAAAAATTGTCAAATTGGAGGAGATGGTTCTTTTTTGAGAAATTGTAAGATTGCCTGTATTGGTCCAACAACGGAGACATATTTGATCGAGAATGGGATCATTCCAGATCTTGTATCTTCTAAACCAGAGGCAAACTCTTTGTTGAATGATATCAAAAACTTCAAATACTGAAAATTTGAGATTCTACAATTAGTATAGATTGTTTGCATGTATACGTTTCATATATATTGAACGATATCTACTCATGAATCGTCTCGGAAAGGACGTATAAAGCTTCATTCTCATTCTTATAATCAACTTCCATCAAATATTCGTTGAAATTATCAGATGGATGTCCCAAATTTGTGATTTTAATCTTTGGTAATGACAATTTCCCAGTTTTTAAAGGTATCAATGATAATTCAATATCTGGAACTTCAACCTGCTTACTTGTTTCTGATTTTTCCACTTCAAATTTAAAACGAGTCTTACCATTGACTAACCAAGCATCATTGTTCGAAGTGACTTCCAATTGGAAATTTGCAATCGGGGACAGTTCACTTTCAAATTGTACTTTTTTCTTTATTGTTGATGTTTGTTCTTTTGAATTCAATGTCCCATTAACAAAAGACTTTAATTGTAAAACTGCAGGGATGGCATCTCCAACAACATAGTGTGTTTGCTTTTCCAGATTTAACCCCACTGTATGTACAACATTCACAGAGGGGATAGGTACATCAATATATAGATGTTTATCATGAAATTTTATCCCAGTTGTGATAGCTTTATGACTTGTAGTTCGTATTAGATTTTCAAACAGTTGCACCATTGTGATACGATCATTGGGATCAATGGCATTAGCAACAATTTTATTGAAAGTTTTGAACTCAATGACTTTAATTTCTTGATTAATGATATAATGTGTATAATCATATTTCAAGGTATCCAATATACTCTCCATTAATGGTGAATATTTATCCAACTTGAGCTTGACTAATTCAGACTGTAAATGGTTTTTGAAAAGAGTTTTCAACTCTTCTCTAAGATCCCTATAGCGAATATCCAATGTTAAAAAATCTTTGGAATCATAACAAACACCTTCTTTTTTCTCAATCTTATAGAAAAAACTTCCAGGCTGTTCACCAAAAGCAATGAGTGATGGTGCTTCAAATGCCGAGGTGACTTTATATTTATCATTATCACTAAGCTTGGTCGTTAAAATTCTTATAGGGAAATCGATATCCGATGTACCAATAGAAAATTTGGCAAATAAGCCAGATGTTTTAAAAATATCTTGAACGGAAACCGCAATGCTGAAAGTAGTGTCTAATACATTGGCCACCGTTTGTGAACGCTCACCTAGTTCTGTTTCATAGATTATTTGAGCTTTAAGATCAAGAACACTTGGGTTTAGCGCACTGTTCATTGTATATGGAATGACAACTTCATAAGTAGTTGAACTTTCTAAGTCAGCTGTTGATAATGTCAAATTCTCTGGATCTTTCTCATCTAAATGGAGTTTAGTGTTATCAGCCAACTTGACAGCCTTGATACCACTTGAAGGCTCGAACCCATCGGTTTTACTCCATAACCTTATTTGGGAAGATTTCACAGGTAAAACCCCAGTAGTGACAAATACGGAGATTGATTTGGTGGTTAAGTTGATATTTGTAGAGTTTTCAATCTTCAATAATAAGTTTTCTGGATATGTAAATATGAGAATATTATAACCTTCCTCTTCAAACTCCTGAACCAACGTTATCGAATCAAATTCTGAAATGAATTTGAAAAACTTGAATTCGCCCAGTATTATATGCTTGGAGGTAAACCTTATCGTGGAATGTCCACTTTTCAAAATGATTTCCGAGTTCTCAAATTTGAATACTTCCTCATTGTGATTCGCCAACAACAATCTTGAATCTTGCAGTTTGATTTCGTTTTTGAAAGGATTGAAAAAATTTATATCAACGGAAAGGGAATCATCATTTGTTGAAATTAGCTTTGGAATAGGCTCAATATCAAGGAGTTTATCCATAGGATATATAAGTGAATCATCTGGAGTTATTTGGGATAGTTTTTCAAATGTAGTTTGTAACACGTCTCCTCCTTGTAAATGCTTATCAGGATTACTCTTATAAGATGATATGATGTCAAGGTATAGTTTGGACAAGAGGGTATTTTTGGAAGGAGTTTCAATACTTTCAGCTTCACCGTCATTCTCCCTTGAAGAGAAAAAATCAGCATCCTCATTCAAATTTTCCAAACAGTCTGCATAGATTTCTAGTAGACTGTTACTTATTAGATCCCAGCCTTGTGCTGTATAGAAGTCAGGACAAGTAGAGAGAACTTCAACAGCTCTTTCATAGTTTTTATTTTGATGGTCCACTAGGGCAATATCAATTGATAGAGCATCAACAGCTCTAGGTCTTCCGGAAATACTATAGTGTCTAATGGAATCACTAGTTAAGCTGATATATCTTTCCTCGAAGGACTCTTGGGATTCAAACACGCGGATCAAATCACCATCTTGTAATCTGAAAGGGGTTTCGCTTTTATCATTATTATCATCAAGTGATACATCGCTGAACTCATTACCAACATGGTATCCTAGAGCTTGGCCTAGTTTAACCAGCTGTACTCTTTGGACTAATATCAATTCACCAAATCGTTCAGATACTTGGGTTATATTCCCATCACTTTGTTCAGAACTGAAGTTATTGATCTTGACACAAATTTCTCTATCAAGTACTTCTTGGATAATTTGATATGCCCATTCACTAATTTTAAATCTTAAAGCGTCATTACTTGAAAATATTTTCAATGTTTCAGAGACGAAAATGTGGAAACGTCTCAAGAATTCTGAGACATGAATGGAAGAAATAGACATCGAAGGTGCGGCTTGCGAAAGCGATTCCAAAATGATAAACTGTTTGGCGAATACATATGATTTCAACTTGAATAATGTGACTGTTTTCTCTTGGTTGATGAAAAGTGATGAGGTGGCAGCAAAATTTATCAAGCTTTTTGTCGGTTCATTGACGAAATCAAAACTTTCCAATGGGAAGTTAGCAGTGTCAGACTCTAATGGCTTTATAACCTTTGCCAAGTAATCGTATTCAACAAGTGCATCTTCAAATAGATGTAGCTGCAAAAACTGTCTTGATAAACCTTCAATTAAAGCCAGTCTCACGAAAATGTTTGTGCCCTTTGATTCTTTATAATTGTCCAATTCTCTTATAGCTTCGCTCAATGCCTGAAGTCTGGTTGTAAATGTATAAAGAATGCCGCTTTTCAGTTTATTAGAAAACAGATTCCATGTTTCACTTTCTTCAAGTTGATTGGCACTTTTTTCCTTCAGTCTGATGCAACGATCAATATCACTCTCAGGATTATTGAAATCAACCTTCAATTTTTCGAAAACACGCGTTCTGTTTTTGTCACTTGAGTCTGAATGAGGTTGATAGAACACAAGGTACCAGTCCAGTGGGCCATTGGCATGCTCAACTGCAGCCTTCAGCCACTCCTTGATCAATGGTCGCACTTTCGACTTGTAAGTCTCTATATCCTCACATTCTATGAACATCAATCGTACGTAAGGTACCTCGAGTAAACGCACCGTTCTCTCTAAAGCATCATCATTTGAGAGCCCCGTGATCCTGAAATCAGATCCAGCAGCATTGTTATCAAAGAACTTTGGTGTCTCCTCCACAAAACTGGCGTGTAGTTGAGGAATTGACCTAAGATTGTCCTTAGCGCTCTTCTTCCAATGCAAATTAGTCAAGTGTACCTTCGAGCTTAGGTCGGCAGCGAGCTTCGAGTACGCTTCGAATGGATCATAGAACCCGAACTTGATGGGCTGTATCCCCAATGACATCTCTATCACCAGCAGTAGTAGATAACTTCACCAAAAGAGTCTCTTTGATAGTTCTTTCTATACTCTAGAACTAAACCGATCTGATGTTGACGTTTCCAGTCCAGGGCGCGTGCTGAGTCAGCGAGCTGAGTTTAAGCGCAATTGGGTTTTTGTATAAAACATCAAGACGAGGCACAAAGCTGGAGTTCCAACAAAACATCACCAGCAACGACAATTGAGGAGGTACCAATCGTTGTATTGAACGATTAATTTGGCTGAATAACTGTTGTGATAGTGGCAGGAAGAAAATGAGTGAAGGAGAACAGACTCCTAATAAGTCAAGTAATTCAAGTTACCTAGGTTCTACACAGAAAAGAACACAAACTCCATTCTCCAGAAGAACTTGGGATGTCAGTCCCAGAGTGTCGTCACCATTCAGAAGACTAGCTGATTCTACAAACAAAAAATCGAATCTAGCAACTGATGTTACAAAAGAGCTTAGAGGCTCACCTGCACCCAATGATCGGGGAGATGAGCTGTTGGACTGGATAGCTTCCATCAAGCTAAGAGCTAACAGTGCACTGAACGAAGAAGAACAAGAAGAAAGAAACTTCTACGAAGAGCTCGCAAAAGAGAGGCGCCAAGTTGAACTCGATAATAAGGTGAATACTGAGGCGTTTGATAGATTAGGCTTGCTAATAGAAGGGGATAGACACACAAACACCCCATCGAAAATTGAGACGGCAAATATACAGCCCGGCTCATCCCATATCGACCAGTTAGAGAAGCTTTCATCAGGCTCTGAGGCTGAAGAAGTTTACTCTGAGGAGGAAGGTAGTGATTACGAAGAACCTTCTGAGGAAGAAGAGGAACAGCTTGAGGGTGAAAACGCAGAACTGAACAAAGTTGCGGAAGACGTAAATGATTATGGCAATTATTCAAGTCAAGATGAAGACCAGGCATATTCTGGAAATGAGGATAGCTCTGATCATCAGAGCGCTGAAATTGAAGCATACGATTCTGATGGAAACGTCATTTTGGATGATTCACAGCTGATTGAACTTTCCACAGATGAGGAATACGAACAAGAGGAAGGCGAGGAGCCCGAAGTCCCCAAGTATGATCCTGGTACATTTAATGAACATGCGAATGCAGATTATACCCCAGAACCCCAGTACAAATCCATGTATGATACGTATCAACCGCCACAAGATTCTCAAAATGATGAGGCATCACAACATGAAAATCATAGAGAAGGAAATGAAGTCTATGAATCGATACAGGACGAGTCCGATGAACAAAGCCTATTTGGAGAAGAAGACGAGGAAGACGATGAAGAAAAGAGCGACGAGATCGAAGAGGAGGGATCATACTCCGAGAGTGAGCTACATGTTGGACAGAGCACGGCACTCGATCCCCAACTCAATGATTCATATGTTTTGTCTGAGCAACAAGAAGAAGAATCAGATGGATTTGACCATAATTCAGATTATGAACAAGATTATGCTGAGGAGAACACTTATTCTTTAAATGAAACGAATTCAGAAAAAAACGGAAGTGAAGAAGCTGAGTCTGAATCAGGTGACATTGAGGAACATAATTCTTCATTTCAGAACCTGGAGCACATTGACGAATATGAAGAAAGTATAGGTCAAAATCATAATCAGTATGTTTCCAATACACAACAAGAAGGGTTTGGGCAGTTTGAATTATTAGCAAACGCAGCACTTGGCCAAATGTTAGAGAGTACAGACAACCAGAGTCAACCAATCGATTCAAAAACCCATCAAACTACCATAGATTATAACACAAGACTGTCTGCTTTGGATCAATATGTGGATAGTGATCAGCATGAAAAGTCTGATATCGGCACTCCAAAGGAAGAAGCTGTCATTAGTGAACAGCAGGATCTAGTTGAAATTGAAGAAATACAGGAAGGAGCAGAGAACTCATTCGATGACGAAGCTGGAGATATTGAACAAAATGACGTCGATATGGAAACTGAAGCCGAGTCTGAGAGTCAAGAGGAAAACTATAAACAAGATATGGATTTAAAGAATGAACACGAAGCCGAGAACCAAAATTCGTCAACTCAAAACTCAACCCACTCAGAAGAGTCTGCTGAAAATCAACTATCAACGTCCGAACAAGACCATGAAGTGTCAGACGAACCAGAAACTGTCTATGAAGAGGAGCAGTATTACGATTCTGACAACGAGCCTTTCAAAAGTCCCTCCCACAGTTTATTCGGCTCACTGACGGTTGACGATATTTCAATCATACAAAATGACGAGGACAAGAAAGTTGATTACGATTCCGGTGCATATGACACTGGCTCACTTCTCACTGGAGTGGACGATGAGGCTGGTATACCAGTGGACAAATCTCCTTCAGATGATGAGATTGAAAATGACGATGGCGACAGTATCAAGGAAAACCAACCAGAGGGAATATCCGAGTCTCAACACCATACTCGAATAATCGAAGATTCTGATAGAGTCAAAGCGAAGTTACCAACAGGAGAAAAAGAAGAAGCCAACTCCCAATCAATTGTTTTTGGCGTGGACGAATCTTACACTCAAGGATTTACCTCGTTCTCAAACTCGGGTGGTTTACAAAACAAATCCACTATATCATTCAGTGATGCAGCTGCCGACTTTGAAAAGAGTCTGAGCAGACAGTTTGCACGGGGAAAGTCGTCAGACGGTCCAAAAAAGGGGTTTGATGCTAATGAAAGTCATTCATTAAAGCTGAGAGATGTACAAGCAAACGAAGCTTCTGCGTCGATCGACTCCCCAGAAAATGCTAATCCTGGAGACAATAAGGATGATAATGTCATTGGGGATGTTGAAGAACATGAGATCGGAAAAGAAGGCGAAAACAAATCAGAAACCAAGGAGCACACCGTTGGCAAATCTCCTGGAATCCTAGACGTCGTTGAAACATCTTTGGGCGAAACACCAGAGTCTTTCCTCGAACACGCGCAGAATGAACAAAAATATTTGGCAAATTCGATTTCTGACGCTATAAGCCCCGAGAAGATTAAAGAACAGGCAAATGCTGTTCTTGAAAAATCGTTGGGTGAGCCAACCGAAGAGTTTGTGGGGAACGTATTGGAAAAGAGCCAATTGAAAGAAGAGGTGGAGGATGTTGCTACTAAAGCCCTTGGTGAAGAACCTGAGGCATTTGTGGACGAAGTGCTGGATCAAGAGCCTCTCAAATCTGAGGTTGATAACATAGCTTCAGAATCTTTGGGTGAAACCCCAGAAAAGGCTTTTGAAAGAGTGAGTAAAGGATTGGGGGTTATTGAAACGGCGACTAAATCAAACAAGAAGCTTGAAGGTCAAGTTTTTTCTGAATCTCTTCCGAACGTTGCTAAAGAATTTGTAAAAGGTGCGGATGATATTATTCAAGAAGTCGCCCATTCCCTACCAGACCAACGCGATGTTTCTGTTTTCAGTGAGTCTCTACCCGAGGTAGCGCAAGATTTGGTTGAAGGGCTAAGTGCTGCTTCGAAAGATAAAGCTACAAGAGACAGCGAAATTGAAGCCTCCAGCTCAAAGGAATTGCTGTCTGATTTGAAAGGAGCTGTGGAGCACACAGCGCAGGTGACTTCTGATATCGCTGGCTCTGTACGTGAACAAGTCGAAGATGCTGTTGAGAATTCAGTTATAGTTGATGACGCTGAACTTGCCAATGAAAATGAAGTATCAACCTCGAATGAATTGTTGTCTGGTTTGAAAGGAGCCGTGGAGCAAGTAACACAGGTGACTTCTGATATCGCTGGCTCTGTCCGTGAACAAGTCGAAGATGCTGTGGAGAATTCAGCTATAGCTGATGATACAGTGGACAGTCAAGACAAACCAGACGTTATTGATACTTCTGGTAATGCCTCTCAGACTCTAGATAAATCTGATTCCCAAACTGCGGTCCCTGACATCATTAAAAATTCAGTACTGGAAGCTATGAGAGTCGCTCAACAGATCCAAGAACAAGGCGAAAACTTTGTCGAAGAACCTTCGAAGCCACAACTCAACATGAACTTTTACAATAAGCAATCTGAAAGCACACATGACGTCGATTCTACTGTCGCTGGATCTTCCAAAGAACAAATTGGGGATGACTCAAGAAATGGTAAAGATACAACAACATCAGATCAAGAGCCTGTTGAAAATGTAAATGAGGCTCAAATATCAAAGAAACGCAAACTTGGCGAAGAAGCTTCGCCTGGCATATTTCACAAACTGAGAAGATTTGCGAGCTTTGTGGGTTCTGGTCTCAACAAAAATTTGGAAGAACCATTCTCTGAGTCAGAGGATGGGGATCCAAACTCTACTGATGGAGCTAAAAATGTTTCAGCAGATGACTTCAAAGGCACTGATTACGATGACGGTGCCAATGTTGACCGCGCTTCGAAAGACGACGAAAAAGACCCTGATGTTAGTGAAAATCCTGATATATCAAGTACTGTGGGTGAAATAGCAGAAAATTTTGTCAGTTTTGTTGAAGAAGAGGTTGAAAAAACAGTTGAAAATCCCTTGACCACGGAGGAAGTCAATCGTTCTGGTGCTGAAAACGCCGAACATTCATTAACAGGTATTGTTGCGGATACTGCTCATCTAGTCCAGAATGAGGTTGAGGTTGCAGTTGAAGCTCCCGTTGAAAGTGATAATAGTGAAGGGTCTGCCGAACCAGAAACGGTCAATAGTAACACACACCTAGATGAGTTTGTTGATTCAATCAAAGAAAAGGTAAAAGAAGCTGCCACCGTTATCGAGGAGGAAGTTGAAGGACTGGTCCAAGATCCGATTGAGGGCGAGGTGGAGCAGGTCGAAGAGGAGCTTTCTCATACAAAAAACGAATCTGGCCTACTAGATAATCTGAGTGCAATTGCCAACTTTGCTGAAGAGAAAGTTTCAGAGTCTATAGAAGCCCCTATCGAAGGAACCCCAGAAACAGAGAAGGATTGTGATCAAAGTGGGAACATTGTTGGTGGTGCTGATACCACGACTGAAAAGACTGTACAATCTAATGTATTAGAACAAACCGGTAACGTTATTGATGCTCTTGGAAACAAAGTCGAAGAAGCCGTGGAAATTCCAGCAGAGGCTGCAATTCAAGATGTCGAGGCTGGTGATGCGACTGACGAACAATCTAATGTCATGGGACAAGCTGGTAAAGTGATTGATGCTCTTGAAAACAAGGTCGAAGAAGCCGTGGAAATTCCAGCAGAGGCTGCAATTCAAGATGTCGAGGCTGGTGATATGACTGATGAAGAATCTAATGTCACGGAAGAAGCTGGTAAAGTGATTGATGCTCTTGAGAGCAAGGTCGAAGAAGCAGTGGAAATTCCAGCAGAGGCTGCAGCTCAAGATGCTGATACTGGTGATGCGACTGACGAACAATCTAATGTCCTGAAGCAAGCTGGTAACGTGATTGATGCTCTTGAAAGCAAGGTCGAAGAAGTAGTGGAAATTCCAGCAGAGGCTGCAATTCAAGATGTCGAGGCTGGTGATATGACTGATGAAGAATCTAATGTCCTGAAGCAAGCTGGTAACGTGATTGATGCTCTTGAGAGCAAGGTCGAAGAGGCAGTGGAAATTCCAGCAGAGGCTGCAACTCAAGATGCTGAGGCTGGTGATGTGACTGACGATGCTGCTTTCGAAAAAGATGACTCTAAGCTATCAGAAGAGGTTGCTGATGACAAAGAAACCGAAAATGAAAGCCAAAATCGACAAGAGGTAGTTACTGATTTGGAGATGAGCAAAAACGATGATGAACGCATGGAAGAACAGGAGAAAAATGGCGGTGAAGAACAGCTTGAAGACTTTTCAGCCACTGAACCACCTGAAGGTGAGAACACCAATGAGAGTGATCCCAACGCTGTCGATAAAAACCCAATTGAGGGTACAAGCGCAAACGCTCAAATTGACTCACAATCGAGAGAAACACCTTTGAAGGCACTGGATAATTCAAAATTTGACTTTTCACAATTGCCTACTCAAAAACCTTACCGTTCACCTTTCAAGAGGGCATATGACTTTTTGTTTAGAAGAAGAAATGATAAACCATCGTCCTCATTGTCCAAATTAGATCTGGATCAAGATGGAAAGGCCGAAGAGAATGATGAGCCTTCCAAGAAGCGTCAAAAGACACAAGCTCAAAGTGATTTTCATAATCATATAATCATGAAAACTAGAAGCGGCAAGATTGTTGGTGCTAACACTGCTGCGGATATTGCTGAAGCCAAAGAACTCGAACAAGAAGAAGATGATCTTATCGATCGTATTGCTCATGGTCAGGTACGAACCGGTCATACTGTACATGATATTGCCGTTGAACATGAACGCATTGAGGAGCACCATAATGATCAAAATGAACATATATCTACCAACGCTGAAAATGATAAAAAAGTGATGAAAACAAATGAAGGACCACGCTCGCCAAAGTCACCAAAGGAGACGCCGAGTGCGAGCTCTCCAAAGTCGCCGAGTACTCCAAAAAGAAAGGCCAGAAGCAGAGTCAGAGGAAGGAAAACTCGCAGAAGCAAAACCACTGGTGATTTAGAAGATGAAACAAGAGGGAAGGAAGAGGAAGAAGGACAAGATAAGGAAGAAGAAGAGGATGAGGGGGAAGAGGAATCGACACCAAGAAAAAGATCACAAAGTAAGCTTAAACCGCGCAGTAGAATTCCTCCAAAAAGTGAGAGAAAGTTGAGAAGCAGGACCAAATGAAATCTGGTATAAATTACAAGCATTGTTGGATAAATAAATTTACGTTTCTTTTTATGATTTTGGCGCTGTCATTCGAGTTAATTGTGATAGTTGTAGATTGATCGTGTGTAGTACTTATTCACATAGATCTAATTAGTGGTGAATTAATCATTATTTTCTGGGTCCATATTTGGTATTTGAACTAATCTTTCGAGCATATCATTAAACTATCTTACCTATTGAACTGATGAAAACTAGTGACTAATGCATTATAACACGGTCTATATATATGTAAAAGTGTGAATATGTATTTTAAAATGCAAAAAAAAAGGCGATTTTCCACTATGCGATATACTTCATCAAGTATTCAAAACATGAGAAAAATGCAACACTTGTGATGACGGATCTAGTAACACTGACACTTAGACCCCTATACATCTTTCTTGTTGGGAAGCTTAATTTCCTAATCAACAAAGGTTTTGGAGGCTTACGAGCCAGTTCTCTAATAATATTGGAAGTGATATCTCTTTGAGTCAGCGATTTCACAGTATCTATGGGGAACACAAGGATCCAACTGAAGATACCAGACATGGCACCGGCCATTGTGATACTGATGGTGCCCATGGGTATTGAAGTGCCCACGATGTTACCATCTTTCCCAGCTGCGAATGCCTGGATTAATATCTTGGTGGTTTCATATATACTAAAATATAACCCTGAGCCAAAAGCGTCTCTCAACAAATGAAACTTATAACCAGAGTACAGGCCTAAAACACCTTCACATCTTCTTATTTGTCTTGCGACTTGGAAAGTGGTCTTGGGCATCCTTCTCGGGTTTAGGTTCAGCTCACCTTGCATCAAGATGTATAGTTGCTGAAACAGCTTTGTGAATTCAAACGGACACGCGAATAACGAGGTACCGGCACCAGCTGCAAACCCGGAGGCGAAAGAGATGGGAGCATTGTTGATGGCTAGTATCACTTGTTGTTTTCTTGTTGAATCCTGATCGTTGGATTCGATAGGTGGTATTGTATAATCTTGGAGTAATGCAGCATATGGTTTAGCAGCTGTATACAGGGAAACTCCCAGGGATTTGGAGAACGATGTGGATAACAATGGAGCAGTGACACCTCTGAATAGGCCTTTGACACCTTCATGCTTGATAGTTTTCCTTAGACAGTCATAAATCCCATTGAAAGGATGTGTTTGCATTCTAGTCTTGATGGAATCCAATGGGAATCCCACAACAGTGGAGAATAACGAAGCTGTGTATGAAAGGATTGTTGGTCTCCAAGGCTGGAAGTTTTGTGGTAATATGTGCAGGGCATGGTTTATATCTAGCTCTCCTGTGATGGGAGGAGCCACTGTAGCTTTGTGCTGGGGCGTACTCATTATGGAGTATTAATTATATTGTATGCTAATTTCTATTGATGGGAGGTCCTTGTATATCTCTCTTGGGTATATGTTTTTCTGATGATCTCTAATGTCTTGAATATTGATATGCTGGACTTTGAAAGCTTTCGTTTGAGCTTGAGAATTCAAGAAATCTGTTGAAATGAAATCTATATATGCATGCTATGGCCTTCGAAGCTTGAAGAAAAAAGAGTCAACGGCAACGGTTTTTCTTTCTGGGAACGACAGATGGATTCTCTTTGGGAGCAGCGAGTATATGAAGCAGCAGGTACCCAAATAGGTCTATGAAGCACTTGTTGAATTGGATGAGAGTTCCTGTTTCCAGCAGAGACAAAAGCTGTGAGAAGATCTTGCGGACCAGATGAGCTCGATTCCAGAGTTTATCACTTTTATGCCCGGAGTTTTTTTTCTTCTGTTGGTTGAGATCGTGCGCATCACCAAAAGCGAAGATCGAGCACTTGAGGCCAGAGTGAGATGACACAATCCAGGAGGAAGTGGTTGATGCTGTGTAGGGGTTGGCTTATAGTGTCGAGCTCTACGTGTTTTGACAAGTTTTCAGAATCTGATAATCTTTAATATACAGGATCTTGTCGTTCAGGCTTGCTTCTTTCCAGCAGAAGATTTTGGTTTAGCTGGGGTCTTTTGGGCTTGCTTAGCAGCAGCAGTTTGTTTAGCAGAGGTCTGGGTCTTAGAGGTAGAAGTAGTGGTGGCTTCAGTTTGAGCTTGTTCACCTTCTTGGGCTTCACGTTCGGCTTCTTCCTTGTTGAAGATTTCCAATCTTTGTTGATATTCCCATTCACCATAGAACAACCCAGCTTGTAGAGTGATGATACCACCCAACAAGAACACGATCATGGATGACGAGGCTGCGATCACATTGATACCTGTGTTGGCATCGACTTCACCCCATTCGCCGTATAAAGCACTTTCAGCACCGGTCTTCAAGTTTGTCAAATAGACACAAACGGCCAACACGTAAAGCAACAACGAGGCATATTCGAAGTATTTGGAATCTTCAGATGGTTTATAAAGCTTGATAAACATACCGATGAAACCTAATGAGATGAAAAAATGCAAAATGTGTAATGGAACTCTTGGGATCTCAGCCCAAGTTTGATAATGTCTCAATGAGTTATCGAAAGCAGCTTGTGTGACTTCTTGGGTGAACAATGTCTTCACATCATATGGCATGTTCCCCATTAATAACCCAAGGAAAAAAAAGACACCTAGAATGAGTTAGTTCAATTGGTCTGAAGAAACAAAACTGCCCCATATATATACGATACTTCGCTCAAAACGTACCGGCAATGATCAGCCCATTGGCCACTGGTAATAGATCTTTATATTTCAAAGCCATCTCGACAATTGGACTGAATAACTCAGAGATCGAATGCTTAAAGAACTGGGAAAGAAGTCTCGAGATGGATAAACGTCCACGTATTTGTGATCCGTTATCTATAAACAATTCACTTTTTTTTTCCCTGGTGAAAAGCCTTTCGCACCAGGGCTCGCTAACCGGCAAGCATTTAAAGAAAAAGTTGTAGATGAATAACAACTTCCTCTGGCATTAGTACAAGTTATTCTCTGGCAGTATCTCAATTATGCTGTTGGAGCTATAGAAGTTTGTCATTTGGATTCCATTGTGTGCTACGCAAAGCTGTGTTTCTCTTACAGATTAGACCTTTTGATTCTACATCTTCTAATGTTAGCAATTCGATCTTTAGCCGTTTTGAACGTATTGTATTTGGGCCTACAAAATAATTGCAAAAAGACAGTTAGTAAGTTTTTAAAGACTGAAATACTTTCTTTAATTTGAATTTTCAGGGTTGAGTTGTTTTAAATCGATCATATATGGCTACATCAGTTTCTGTAAATGTCTTTATTATTAACCCAAATTCCCTATATTTTTTTTAATCTTTAAAATTATACAATGTAGTTATACAAAATATTCTTAAGCTTCAACAGGGGCTTCAGTAGTTTCAGCAGCAGCTTCTGGTTCTTCTTCAGCCTTTTGGACATAAGATTTAACAGTTGGAGCTGGAACGGCTTCATCTTCTTTTGGTTCTCTAACTTTAACGTAATCTGGTAATGATTTTGGACCAAATTTGTTAGTAGCTGGGTCTCTCATGATCTTAACTTTAACACCTAAAACACCTTGTCTCAACAAGACGTGACGGGTAGCAGTGTCAATGAAATCACGGACTGGTTGACCAGAGTGGATTAAGAAACCATCTTGGAATTTCATGGATTTGGCACGAGCAGCTCTTAATTTACCAGAGATAACAACTTCAACACCTTTAGCACCGGATTCCATAACGTATCTAACAACACCGTAAGCAGCACGACGGATGGCTAAACCGTTTAATAATTTGAATTTTAATGATTCAGCTTGAGCAACAGCAGATAAACCACGGTCTTGAACTCTTTCAGCGTATAAGACAATGTTACCTGGGGCAAATTTGAATCTCTTTTGAACCAATGAGGTCAATTCGTAAATTCTTCTACCATTTTCACCCAAGACAGCGTTGGTTTGAGTAGCTCTGATGATGACTTCAGTTCTGGTTGGAGTAACTCTAACTTCAACACCAGCATAACCTTGTTCAGCTAATTCTCTGGTAAAGAATTCATTTAGTTCGGCGTAGAAGACACCGTCAGCGACCAATTTTCTTTTCTTTGAGATGATGTTAACCATTTTGTATATGTTGTTGGATATTAAACTCAAGCTATTAAAGTGATGTTACTTTGTATGAAGTTGTACATCTTCATTATTTTTGTCAGTACTGAGAGCTCAAAAGTTTTTCACTTGTGACGGGCAAATTCGCGGTGTGTGCAGATGTTTATGACGGGACACACAAAAAGACATGAGCCCTATTATGAGTCACCTGACTGACAATGCGCGAAATGAAAGGGCTTTGATTTTTGTTTGTGTTCACGACGCGCTCATAAATTTTCCACATTGTTTACATTGTTTACATTGTTCAATAATGTATAGATGAGCTAGAACCAGGATCTGATGACAATTGGGTCCTCTCATGTACAAGGAACATCGCACGTACATTTACTATGAGATGAACAATAACAAACCACCAACTGAGCTGTCTAAAGTTTAGAACATGTTGATCAAGCCTATACACATGTGTTCTGGAGAATGATTACCAATGATCTCCATAGTGATTATTAACACTAGAGTTGTGATGTAAATGTCTTCACTATTGGCATTCCGAGTACGTCTGTATCACAAGGTTGTTAGGCAGTGATAGTGGAAAGTGCTCTGGTGCACTAATCTAGTAACACGAACTATGTAATCTGTAATATCGGTATATTCTTCTTGTGTTAGGCAGCCAAAGCCATATGAAGCTCTAGTATTCAAGCTGTTAAGTCGCGGGAATGTTTACGAAAGTACGCGTTCAAAACTTGAAGATGACAATTTTTTTATCAGTATAAACAATAACGCACAAACATAAGAGCCCAAACATATGCCCAGTTATTTTGTAAAACGATCTAAACTCTAATCTTACTCTAATCTAGATACTGAAATCTTTGGCTTATCCAAGGAGTACAAGGCTGAAAAGAGTCCAGACTTCCACTGCCAACCTGTATTGTTATTCTTTTGTTTTGAACTATGGAAAGTTTCCCTCAAAACTAGGCGTTTCTTTACGCTAATATATTTTTAGATCGAGACATCTGTTAAGCATTGTACGCATGTTTTCACTTTACTCCGGTGATTTGGCAAAACAACCCCCTGTGAAGATACCAACATTCCAAGGAAAAACAACAAACAACACAAATCAAAACAATCAAGTAGACTAAAAATGAGTATTTGGTGGACGAACCACCACTTCACATATCCATCTTGACCATCAAACAATAGCAACTAGCCAATCAGTGCAGGAATTACGACAACTCTTGAGTGAAATGTACCGCGATTACAAAAATCTCGGAAACTTAGCATCAAGCAACAAGATTCAGCATATCAACATCAGCACAAGAGTCCAGACCATATGCTATGTCTCAAATCAAATATAGCTTGATTCACCTAAAGCCTTGTAGTAACCGATCAACAAAACAAACATCATACAGCAATACCAATATGCTGGGCCCCACCACCCTCAGGTACTATTCATGGAACTAATAACTCTGTGCAAGGTCAACCAGATCAAGTTTTGCTACCATAAACTCTCTGTTCTCCACTGAAAACCTCATCATCAAACCTCAAACCCGCATCCGCCAACCAGCATAGTATCGCTCTATAAAAAAAATTATAAGAATCAGCTATGCATGCCAAGCGCACCATAACTTAGCGCAGGATCCGCCTCCGGATTGGGAAACCACACAGATCTGGGACACTAGCCCGCTGCCCAATCGGTCCAGGCCAAGCCCAATCGGGAAGTCTGCCACCCAAATCGAGCCAGCATTCTTCTTGGAAGGCACCAAATCTAGAGGTGAACCAACATTTGAATCAAAACCAGGCTGAACTTGGGAATGTTTCTGATCTTTTGAGCCATTGCAGTCGTACGTGGGTAAAAAAAACATTGATCCAATATAAACATCATCTTGAAGAGAAAAATTATAAATATGGGTCGAATCCCCCAATAACTTTCAACAATTATTCTTCTTCTTATTATCATTATCAATCAAAGTTCCAACTTTAGTCTTTCGTTAAACAAAACAAATCAATCACTCTTTTCAAAATGCAATTCCAATTAGTCACTTTATTATCAATCGCCGCTTACGCCGTTGCTGAAACCTCAGTTGTCACTGTTGACCAAGAATCAACCATCATCTCTTCAATCGAAGACTGTGGTTCAACCGTCACCAACTGTCCAGCCAAGACTGCTTCTTCTGTCGTTGCTCAAACCACCACAGCTTCATCTAACGTTACCAACGGTACCGTTGCTACCCCATCAGTCACTTCATACGAAGGTGCTGGTAACGCTTTATACGCTCAAGTTGGTGTCGTTGCCTTCGCCGGTGTTGCTGCTTTATTATTATAAGCTGATACTTTTTGCCATATCATATCAATATCAATATTTCGTCATTTTTGTTAAGAATAGCTCATTCTTATCGTTAAAATCACATCATGAATTTTAGAAACGGGTCTTTCGAGTTACAGGTTATTTAGTACAGGTTATTTTTCAAGGTTTTTGTATATTAGAATTAGATCAATCTAAGTCTGCTTTTTATTTAAAACTGGTTGTAGTACAATTCTATTTAGTTCAGCTGAAATGCTGGTGAAGTTGTCATTCTTTCGCAGTCTTATTTCAACATTGCTTGGTCCTCCAGTCCAGTCTGTTAATTGAATTAAACAGTTTCAAGATTTGTGCCACCCTTCAATTGTTAGAGGGGAATAGTATACCATCAACTCATTTGGTTAAAATGTTCATATCAAGAAAACATACAATATAGGGAACGAGTTGGGTTCTTGCACTAAAATCTCTGCAAGATTCAAATGTAGTATTATTTCCGTTAAATGCGTAGCTCATCCGTTAAATATAATTTACAGAAGACAATTTATGAGTCCTCGATATATACTTGTATAGTTAGTGATTGACATAAAGGCCTTTTATTTCTATAAATGTATGTATAGCATGAAGTAAGCATGTCAGAGTAGCCATCAGAGCTGAGTGAAGCCAGTGTATCAAAACTCATTCACGAAAGCAGATTAAAATCCTGGATTCGTACCGTCATAACTGAAGAATTTACCACTGTCTTCAACTGTCACTCTGTTAACAACGTTTGAAAATATCTGAGAGACACAATCTTCTGTGCTAATCAAAGTTTTACGGATGTTCTCCACAAATTCTTGGGTAACACCTTGCAATGTATCCAATCGTCCATTGGACATTTCTGTGTTAACAGCACCAGGCTGGACAGCGATAATAGTGAATCCTTGATTTTTCAACTCACGACTTAGTGAAATTGCAAAATGATTCAATGCAGCTTTTGATTGACCATACGCACCTGTAGCGATCCCGGACGGTGTAGTTAAAGAAGCAGCTATACTTGATATGTAGAAAATCTTTCTTGTATTTTTCTTCACCAAATATTTATAAAGCACTTTGGTAACTTGAATTGGACCAACCGCATTCACTGTGAAATGATCATACCATGTTTGTCTATTTGTCTCCAGTAATGAAGTTTCAACTTGGGCAATCGCAGCATTAGAGATGAAAATATCAATACCGTCTTGAGCAATATCCTTGATCTGTTCATCGATTTGGTCAATTGATTCCTGAGAGGCAACGTCTAGTTTGACAATGTGGATATTTGGATTTTGAGATCTCAGCTGAACCAATTCAATAGCTTTCAAAGGATCACGAACAGTTGCAATGATGATATTGGTGCTATCTTCCTGTGAAATATGTCTAATGAGCTGAATTCCGATGCCTCTGCTTGCACCAGTGACGAAATAAGTCTTTCCCATTTTTTTCAGATCCTGCCAAGAGGGCCTTGATATCTAATTAACAACTGATAGATATCTCTTGAACCCGCCTAGGGATAAATCTTTTCAATTAGTTATTTAAACTGTGAAGCTTGAACTGTGAAGCGTGCATTTCGCGAAGACGGTCATAAAGATTTACGGTCTCGTTTGTTGTGAGCTCAGTAGGAAGCTCAGTAGGATTGTAAAATGCTTTGAGTGTTCCGAATTATCTTTAAAGCATTTCTCCAATACATTCAAGTAGTTTTATGTATAGTCTCTTCTTTTAATGTTATATGTTCCAGCTTATGGCTTTATTAAAAGCGTCCCCATATCAAACAAAATCAGTTCGCGGTTTACCCAGCTATGGAGTTTGCATTTCAACTGCCGCATTTGGAAGTACTTCCATTTCCGGAATGACGTTATGGTATGTTATCAATCATTCTCAAGAACATTCCAAAGCTGTTGAAACCTCGAGAAGCCCTCGTGACACCTGAATTCTTTGGCGAGCTTAATAGACACATTGAGACCTACAGCGACAGCTGCTTCCACTCGGCTCTCGATCCAGAACTATTCTTGGATAATTTGATACGTCTCATTCTTTTTTTTCGCTTTACATAAGTTTTAGGTGCTTTTTTTCAACCGTTCCTGAGTAAAGAAATCTTGATAAAGTGCGTGAAAACCATCCCAGATTTTACTTGAATCTGTCATCGTTTTCACAAACAATTCCCTGAAGACCAGTCCAAAATGAGAAGTTTCAAATGTGTTGTCGTTGGTGATGGGTAAGTGCTTACAAAAGAGAGGGTACTTTGCAATGTTCAAAATGAAAGGGACCATTGTTCAAACTTGAAAAGAATCTTGGTTATTTGAATATTGTACTGGTTATATCTGCAACAGCACATAAATACTAACACACATCAATACAGTGCCGTTGGTAAGACCTGTTTACTTATAAGTTACACTACAAACACATTCCCTCAAGATTATATCCCAACTGTTTTCGATAACTATACAAAAAATACACTGTTTGAAGGTGCACATTATAAACTAGAATTATGGGATACCGCTGGTCAAGAAGATTATGATAGATTAAGACCTTTATCGTATCCTCAAACCGATGTGTTCTTAGTTTGTTTCTCCATTGTTGAACCATCCTCTTTCAAAAACATCAAAAGCAAATGGATCCCTGAAATTAGACATCATTCTTCAGATTCCGTGCAAATATTACTTGTTGGTACAAAAGCTGATCTTAGAGAAGATCCTCATACACTGGACAGATTGGAAGAATCAGGTAATGAACCAATATCCAAGGCTGAGGGTAAAAAAATCGCCAAAGAATATGGATTGTACGATTATTTGGAATGTTCCGCGGCAACTCAAGAAGGTGTTGAGGAAATCTTCGATTCCGTGATAAAAGCTGTTTTACAAGGTGAAAACGATACAGCTGCACCAGTTAATGCCTCGCCAAACACAGGCACTGGTGTGAATAGAGCTAATAATGCTCAGGAACCAACAAGAATATCTAAAAAGCCAAGAAAGAAGGCCAAATGTACAATCTTATAAAAATCGCCTTTCATTATTCTCTTTTCATTCTTTTTTTTTTGTTCATAATATCCTGTTGATCTAGTTGTTCTATACCTTGTCTTTTCTTTCTATACATCCATTTTTCAATTTTCTTCACTACAAATATATCGTTCCAAACAAAATTTGTTTCATAAGTTTTTTTTCTACCCATTCGATCAGGGACGTCGATCAAGGACGATCATGATTTGGAAATAGAGTTTTTATATATAATGTACATGTCAGAATAGATGTTTAAAACTCAGTTATAAATGCAAGTTGTAACGTATTAAATTAGAGGTTTAAGGACCCATCATTTTAGCGGCTCTCAATGGATGAACACCGGTCAAATCTTGATTTTTCTTCTGATCCGCTTTTTTCATTCTTTCAGCTCTTTCTTCTTTGAGTCTTTCTTTTCTTTCATCAAGTAATTTGGTATTCTTATCTCTAATCTTATCCAATCTAGTAGTGGAATTACCACCACCACCAACGGTTAATTCGACATTGATTTTTCTGTTTCTTAGGGTGGAATGATGCATACGTAGGGCAACTTCCATCTTATGTTGAATATCACCACCTGCTCCATCAAATTCCAAAAATGCTATACCTTTATCCGATCTGATCCTTATTCTATCAGGACTCGAGGCTCCGAAATGTGATAATAGTTCAGTTTGTGTAACGTCATATGGTAAATTCCCCACAAATAATAAGAATCTTGGTGTACTACCAGTACCTTTACCCTTTTTACCTCTTCTAGTTTTACGTTTCTTCTTTGGTTCCTCACCATCCTCTGTCGTCTTGACTTCCTCTTCTTCTACTTTGGCATCTTTTGGTTTCTTTTCTTCAGTTGCTGAATCTTCTTCAGATTTCTCCTTCTTGGTCTTGTTACGGAACTCAAGGGCTTTCTTTTGTTTCTTTGTGAGTTTGGCTTCGACTTCAGACATTTTGTACTATGGTATTCTGATTGGTATTAATGTATTGAACTCAATACGCAAGGACTTAATCTGATATAGAAATTTTTTTTATCAGAGATGAGATCAAAATGCCGGCACAAAATGGCAGATCATTAGACTCAACTTTTGGTACTAAATCAGAACAAGACATCGACAGCAATTTCAAATGTTGTAATGAAGTGTGAAATATGTAGAGCCTGACTCTGTGGTCTTCAGATAAAACCATTCTAGAAACAGTGCTCACTCTCGGGGGCCCAATTAAAGCATAAATACTCAACAGAATGTTGATTATACCAACCTTAAGGAGGAAGGATAAACATAACTTCCGATTGCTTGACTCAAACCTTACTTCAAGGCAGACTGAACAGAAATTTTATTATAACTAATCAAAGTAACTAAGACCTGGATATTTGCTCGCTAATGTGCTTTGTAATTGAGATGTCGATAAATAGCGTGATAAGTCCGTTAACAAAAGGATAGCCCGTTCAACAGCTTAGCTTACACATCAAATTACCAACTTTGGGTAAACACTCAAAAATACAGTGTTATGGTATTCTCTGATGGCTTAATAATAGATCGGCTATAGGACTAAACTACCTTATTTCAATTGCAAAGGCTTTAATATATAGCAAACGACTTCTCAAATGGGTTGTCTTGATTTCTATTGGTATTTATAATCAAGTTTATTGTGGTGCCTATTTAAAGTGAGGCTAATCACTCACTATTCGGGACGCTCTGAATAAATGTGGGTAAAACATCTGATATAAAATGACAATACAAACCGTTTTTATCACAGGTGCTACAGGATTCATCGCTCAATACATTATTGACGAATTGCTGAAGCAAGATTATAGAGTCATCGGCTCTGTCAGAAATAAAGAAAAGGGAGACAATTTGGTTAGACTTTTCAATGACAAGAGGTTCTCATATGAAATTATTAAAGAATTAAGTGATTCCAAACAAGATTTTGAGAAAGCTTTGAAAGCTCATCCAGACGTTGAAGTTGTCTTACACACCGCTTCACCTGTCACACCAACAAACCCAGAAGATCCGGAAAGGGATTTGATATATCCTGCAATCAATGGTACTAAGAACGCTCTTGAAGCTGTTCGCCAATTTGGAAATAACGTGAAGAGATTCGTATATACTTCATCTTCAGCTGCTATCCACTCCAATAACCGTATGGGCTCTCAGTTTGTTGATACTGAAGAATCGTGGAACGATGTTAAATGGGAAAAAGGCTCGAAACTTGAACCATGGCCAGCGTATTTCATCTCCAAAACATATGCTGAAAAGGAAGTTTGGGAATTTGTGAAACAAAACGATGTCCAATTCAAATTGAGTGTTGTGTGTCCTGTCTATGTTTTTGGTCCTCAGTTGTTTGATGAATCTGTCAAGAATATAAATATCTCCAATACATTTGTCACTGGGCTGATCACTGATAATAGTGACAACTACATAAGAATTCAAGGAGAATTCATCGATGTCAAGGACGTTGCCAAAGCTCATTTATACGCGTTTCAGAAAGAAAACACTATTGGTCAAAGATTAGTACTAGCCGAATCAAAATATAATGAGCAAAGACTTTTGGACGTGATCAATGCTAAATTCCCTCAGTTGGAGGGAAAAATTCCAAAGGGTAAACCTGGCTCATATAAAGAGACGTTGGCCCAAGCTGTTACATTGGACAACAGTAAGACTAGAAGCATCTTGGGATATGAGTTCAAGCCATTGGAAGAGAGTGTCTACGAGACTATTGAACAGGTTTTGAGAGTCAATGGAGATGTTTGATTTGTATATTGGTATATATATATATTAAAGCGTTTACGGATAAAATCCCTTAATTTTACATAGTCATTTAGCTTGTAGATATTGGCTTTTACAAAATCATCTATAGGCCGGAAATGACATTACCTAGTTACATTAAGACAGTGGACGTTTTAACTAAAAGTAAAAATTATGGATTTTTTTTTTTTGTTTTTGATATAATTCCTGCATGTACATTGATTTTACGCAATTTACATTATATACAGAGCTATATAAGTTTTCCAAATTTATTATATATTTATGAATTTGATGCTTTTGGATGCGACTGTATGTTTCAGCCCATGGCAATTTTAACTTTAAGATGTTATGGACCATTGAAATTTCATCTTTTTTGGGGTATGGAGTCATTGTTGAGACACGAAATTGTGTCAAATTTGACACATAAATTTGGAAAATTTAATTTCACTCATATTTTAAAAGCTATGGAGAGGCAAAAGCTCAATCATCAATATGTTGAGAGCATCAAGAACTGCTTGGCTTAAGCGGTACGTACAGACTCAGTACCATACATACAGCAGGGTCAATGTGTTCCCTAAAGTTACTTCCTCTTTGAACCCTCCGGAATTAAGTCATACACAGCTTATTGGTACTTCCTTTCCCGATGATTACACCATCGAAGAGTATTTTGAATTACGGACTCTAGAGATTGTCAATGCCAAAGATCAAGATTTTTCTAGAGCCAAAAAGCAGGTCCTGAAGGACTTCCTTTCACTTCCATCATTCAAAAGAACCACATCAGCAGATTACAGCGATATCAAGGAAACAAAGGATCAAAGTTTACACATGTTTGTTAACGACGTCAATATAGTTGGTCAGTTGGTTGACAGTTCGGATGACATTAGAAATTTATGGGAAATTTTTGAGCAGACGTTAGAACGTCACGATCGTATTGCTAAGATCTTAATGTTGAACCAGCTAGCTATTTCGTTGGACTCCATTGAACGAAGCGGTGGTAATGAAGCATCGAAAAGATATTATTTTGAAAATGAATATTTAAAACCTATAAGTATGGTTTTAGAAAAATTTCTCGATGGAAGAGTTGAGTTCAGTCCCGAAGCATTAAAACGCTGGCCTCTTGATGTGACTAATAATTCGATAAAAAAAAGCTATATCGACTGTTTACTGAAGTTTTCAAATATCAATATCCCACTTGAATATAAAAATTCCCTACCTCGCAAGCTCGACATAACAAACGATATTCAGGGGTTTCTTAATAAGACTTCGGGTGTTCAGCAGGTCATTAGAACTATAATAATCAACAACACGCGCTCAGGAATATTGAGCTCCTACAATACTACCGTTATTCTTAAATTGAAAAAAATACAGGTGAGAAAAGGAAAAACCACAGTACATGTTGATCTTGATGTTGTTGACCACGAGGATTCCCAAGTAACAGCACGGGCTACCATTATGACCTACATGATGAAATGGCTGCAAATTACGAAGCATCAAGCTTCGAAGGATGAACGTTTTTGCAAAGCGCTGCTCAAGAGGATTAAAAAATCCGAACAGGAGATTATCGACACTTCAAACAGATACAGTCAAATCTGGAAACAAATATCAGAGCATGATCAAATGTCAAAGGTTGAAAAAATCCGCCAATTTTCACTGATTGAAAACCATGATTATATCACGTATCCATCTCCATCCAAAAAGTTTCATGTTCTTTCCTTCAGTTCTGAGAAATATTGTGAGTTGTTCAAAAAGCCAATCCCAAACAATACCAGGGTGTCAGTCCTCATCTACGATCCAATCCAGGATGAAGAAGTATCAGAAAGTTTGAGCTATATCATGGAGAGAAAAGACTTTGAGATTTACAATGACATTGCCACTGTTAAACAATTCCCTGATTGCCCTATTGTTGACCAGGGGACTTTACTCATTTGTGACAAGGAGGAGAATTACAAATTCTGCGGCAAATACTTTGCTGTTCTCACCAAAACTGGCACTGAAAAAGGATCTAAGACCCGTGGTGAGCTTTTGAAGATTTGTCAGGGAGAAGTTGAACAACTGAATCATCGAGGAATATCCATCTTCGATGTGGAAGGTGACATGTCTCCATTTTTCCTGACTGAGGGAAAACATGGTCCAAGGGCTATCTTTTTGAATACAAGCCAGCACTATCTCAATCCGGATGGTCATCCCGAAGTTTGCGACGGAGGATGGGAGCCATTGGTTGAGTCTAAGTTGATTGGGTAGGATGCAATTGCTCTGTAATTAATACACTAAAAAATGTCTTTTGGGTGAACGTGTACTTTTGACAGAATCCAATAAATTTCTTTAAAAATCGAAAAGGCAAACGATTTATGACAATTATAATTGAATAATCTCACCGTCTGAAGTTTAACGAACCCGAGATGACTGAACGAGGACATAGACCTTTAAGAAGAGATGAGGATCAAAACATAAGAACTCGGAAGCTCTCCGTGAGCCCCACAAGAACTGAGACTTCAACAGCTCAGTTCAGAGATAGATCAAGAGATCGCTCTATTGATAGATCAAGCATAGTGTCAAATGGCAATCATCAAAGACATCATAGCCCGCCCACCAAAGGCACAATAACAAACAAAGACAAGGCTGGTAGTAATAGATCCGATGATTTGAAATCACAAGATGAAAGAGGCCGTTCATCATCCAGGAACCCTGAGACGGATGATATTACCATCAATTCGAATGACAATGATCAAATGATGCAACTGATGGGGTTTGGCGCTTTTGATTCGACAAAGGGGAAACATGTTGCCGGTGTTGGTTCAGGAACGGCTAAGAAGAATAAGAAGGCACAGTTTAGACAGTATATGAATCGGGATAAGGGATTTAATAGAAATTTATCACCAGAGAGAAGAAGAAGGAAGTAATGTACTTTCCCTCTTTTTGCTACAAGATGACTACTGAGGCTGTTTGCTATTTCAAAAAACTATGCATGCGATATATCTATTGATTTGTCTTTTCGGAATATAACTCCTCATATAATTTTCTAATATCAGTGTAGGCTTTTGTTAATTTGGTAACTTTGCCTTGTAATTCCTTAACCAGCTCGCTGTCATTTGAGCCATTAGATTGGTTGTTGAATACGATGACTTCTGAATCAATGTTTGACAAGTTTTCGAATTGAAAAGCTTCTTGAGATACTCTATCCAAATGTTCTTCAATATTGAACAATTTTTCTTCTGGTTCTTCACCAATTTGGAAAACGATATCTTGTTCCTTTGGGATCTTATTGCTCAATACTCTTTTGAATTGTGGGATTGCCTTTGAAGTTTTATCAATAACTTGGTTAAGATTAGATTTATGTGTGCTGAAAATTTCAATGTTTGTTATTTTACTCCCCAATTCTTTCAATTCTTTAACAATCTGCTTTGATAATACATCAGAAATGGTGATTTTACCAGCTGAATCTCCCGAGACTAATAATGATCCATCCAATGACAATGCTAAGCTTGTGACAGGGTTAGGACTATGATGGGTTAAAGTGCTTGTTAATTGATGATCTTCTGATAAAGTGACAATTTTACCATAACCACCTTTGGCCTCGAGGATATTAGTGGCTGGGTTTGGCTCATAAAGATTGATTTGACGGATATTACCATTATTTAACCCGATATATATAGCTCTATCGGCTGAATCAACAACAAGGGATTCAATCTGTTGACCAATGATGAACGTTGAGAGTAGTTGGAAAGTGGCCGCTTCATAAACACGTATTGTGCAATCTCTTGAAACTGTGTAAAATTTGGAATCTTGGTGAATATTGTTATTTATGAAAATGTCGGTAACTTCTAATGTATTATCTGAGATGACTTTCACTGGTTTTATCACTTTATCATCATCTTTAACAAATGACACGAGATCAATGATCTTCCAAACAAGCACTCTTGCATCTTTACCAGCTGAAACCAAATATGAACCATCAGCAGTGGTTTTAAGCACATTAACACTTTGATAATGAGCATCTTTGACACATAATAATAAGCCTGAGTTTAATTCCCAGACATATATCTTACCACTAAGTCCCCCACCAATCAACAAGTATGGTAATCTAAATTTGGCCGAGTCAGCTTCTTCCTCTGTATCGTATTCTTCATTATAGATATTTGGAGAGTTCTGACATAGTGTCAAACTTGTCAATTGTTCTGGGATCGGGATTCTTTGATCTGGAGATTCTTTTCCCCATACATAGACGTTGATCAGTGCTTTACCTCTTGAGGCAACAAACACTCTATCACCAGCACTAGTCCCCGTTATAACTGAGCCATGTGGATATGAAGACGATTGACGAAATGCACCAGTATGGGACTGACTATGGATCGAGGCGGTGTATGCGTTCACTGTGGCCGGGTTCTTATCATCGGCGAAGCCTTCAGAGTTGTAGTAGACGATCTCTTCCATCCTGGACAGTTGCAATCAGCAGTTGGCGGCTTCTATACTACTTTCCCTGTATATACTGTTTACTTGGATCTCGCAAATTAATTTTTTTCTTCCTCATCGGCGTGTTACGAGCCCTGGCCAACAGCTTTATGAAAAAGACAGCTTAATCTTCACTTAGTTACTACAATCAATTTCACTAGATCACCACCAACTTCACTGATCCATCACTGTCAAACTGCAAAGATGCCGCTTAACATCATCGGGAACATGATCCTGGACGGGCCAGACGTCCTTCCCGGCTGGCAGTACCTCAAGAGCTACGGGCCTGCCCTAGCCGCCGTCGCTGGGCTCAAGTACTACTTCCGCGGTGCCACGAACACCTGGGACAGAGACCTCCATGGGAAGGTGTACATCGTGACAGGGGGAACCTCTGGGCTCGGTGCAGCTTTGGTGGAGGACTTGGCTGCCAGGGGCGCACAGCTCATCTTGTTGGTGCGGTCGATAGAGGACTTCTGGTTGACGGACTACATCGCAGACCTACGAGACAGGCACTCGAACTTCTTGATCTACGCGGAGGAGTGTGACTTGTCGTCGTTGTACTCGGTGAGAAAGTTCGCCACCAAGTGGTTGGACAACTCTCCTCCAAGACGTTTGGATGGTGTTGTTTGCACAGCTGCCGAAGCGTTGCCCTATGGTAAAGAACGTGAAAACTCGATCGATGGGATCGAGATCCAAACAGCAGTGAACTATGTTGGTCATTACCATTTGTTGACATTGTTATCACCGTCATTAAGAGCTCAGATCCCAGATAGAGATGTCAGAGTGATATTGACCACTTGTTTATCCCAATCCATGGCTGAATTGGATATGAACGATCCATTATTTATCAATAGACGTTACCCAAAGAATAAACCTTGGAGAGTATATGGTACCTCGAAATTACAATTGGGGATGTTCGCCAAAGAATTCCAAAGAAGATTGTTGGCTGCTCCAAGGAAAGATGGATCACCATGTAACGTTAGAGTTAACCTTGTGAATCCAGGATTGATGAGATCTCCAAGTACTAAAAGAGTGTTGAGTTTTGGTTCATTGATTGGATTGTTTCTTTACCTATTATTCATGCCAATCTTGTGGGTTTTTTTGAAATCATCTGCTCGTGGTATACAATCAATTCTATATTCTTTAATGTGTCCAGATTTTATCAATTTAGATGGTGGTAATTTCATTTCTGATTGTGCCCTATACAAACCAGCAAGACCTGAACTTGAAGATCCAGAATTACAAAGACAATTTTTCGATGCAACTGAGAAGCTGATTGCCGATGTGGAAAAAGATTCTGCTTATAAACGGAAAAGGGCTGAAAAGGATGCCAAAAAGAATAAGACTGGTGATAACGGAAATGAAAGTAAGTCCAAATCAGAGACACAGGGAAATAATATCGGGCTCCAAACTAATGAGATCAAAGATGAAGTGCCATTGTTTCCAGATTTCGAGAATCAAGATAAGGTCAAAAAGGACACAAAGAAAACTACCACCAACACCACCAACACCAGCAAATCCAAAAGCTCTAAAAAATCCAAACGCGGAAGCAAAAAGACCTAGACAAATCTCATAACACTTTTGCATCTCATACAAAATAAACAAAAAAAGATTAGATTATAATTTATGTACATTGTAAAACCAATCTAGTTATATTCCGACCTGCCTTTTTCAATCTCTTTCACATGACTAACTCACTCAAACCCCTCGGAGGTTTCCGACTGGGCTCTTATCTTTATCTCCACCAATGAGCTTTGAAGTCTCGATGAGATCAGAGGAAAACTGCAACAGTTGCAAGTGAGTGCACGGTGGTAGCGAGGTATTGGCTCTTAAATTATTTGATTGTGTAGATTTTGATAACAGGAAATTCAGAAAAACATCAACACGAACAAAGACAATAGAATCATCAACTTAGCAACAAGACAAAACTCTGTCCTGAACGTCTCGAGACCAAGAGCTCATATCACCGGCGCGGAAAAACCTCTAGATAGTGTGTGCACTGCAAACTTATCAAAAGCTAACAACGCTGAGAATACATACTCCTCTACAAACGCCCCCTTTCTTGAAGGAAAAGAAAAAGAAGCAGATCATCGATGGCCTCGTCTCCCATGTCGTCGTTGACTCGACTATTACAGAAGCAGAACGAAGATAAAGGGCACTCCAACTTGAAAAATCAATCAAATGGAGCAAATGACGACGTGCTAACAAATACCGTCTCCATAGATGGTGTTGAAGTGCCAACGTATGGCGAGGAGGACCTATCTCAATCAAGCTATAATCAAAGAAGCCCCATCTCCATAAATCCTTCGAGCTATTCAAGAGCGCCTCCTATTAGAGCTCCGCTACAAGCGTCCATCCATCGTCAACCTTCACAAAACAACAGTTTCCATAATGGAGGAGGCTCATATAGTAATAACCAATCTTATTCATCAAGCATACCTTATTCTGCTCCCAATAGTGGGAATTTGGATTCTCAAACTTCATCTTCAATCCCAAGACTTAGTGGATTACCTTCAAATGTGTCCATGATTGAATCCATCAATATCACATCGCCAAAAGTTAACTCTACAAATATTGAACCGAGATTTGTCATATCCAAGCAAAAAATAGCAGCTGCTCAACAATCAAGATCTATATCTAATTCTCAACAGAATGGAATGTTTTCTCGTTCAAGGAAAAACTCCCAAATGGATTTGGGCTCTTTTTATAACAATTATTCATCTTCTCAGGCATCTCCAACCACTATGGCGAATCCTCAAGTTGAAGTTGTATCAGGGTCTCCATCCAGCGCTTCAAGTTTCGACTCTACGCATGGGAAATCAAGACATAGCTCCATGGCTGATCTGAAAAGATTTTTCAAAAAAACAGGATCGTCACCTAAAACTGCTAGTAATGGAACTTCATCTTCAAGTTTTGCCATGTCTCCAATCACAAGTACTTTTTCCATTGGAAGCACTGCATCAAGAGATAGATCTGGAAGTCTAAGTTCATCCTATAATAATAATCTTTCAGGTTATACAACTCCACAAACTCTACCGTTTAGTAAAAGATATGGGAAATTTGGTGAAAATTTAGGTGCTGGTGCTGGAGGCTCTGTTAGATTAGTCAAGAGAAGTTCAGATCAACGAGTATTTGCCGTTAAAGAATTCAGACAAAGAACACCAACAGAAACAAGACGAGAATATGCTAAAAAAATCACCGGTGAATATTGTATCGGGTCAACTTTAAGACATGCCAATATCATTGAAACTGTGGAAATTGCCTATGAAAATGATCGGATCTTACAAGTTATGGAATATTGTGATTATGATCTTTTCGCCATTGTGATGTCAAACAAGATGAGTATGGATGAAATCGATTGTTGCTTCAAGCAAATCTTGACAGGAATTGAATATTTACATCATATGGGTCTTGCTCATAGAGATTTGAAACTTGATAATTGTGTCATTAATGCCAATGGGATTGTCAAATTGATTGATTTTGGCTCGGCTGTTGTCTTTTCATATCCCTTCTCGAAAACGTTGATCGAAGCCTCCGGGATTGTTGGTTCTGATCCATACTTATCTCCAGAAACACTAGTTTTTTCAAAATATGATCCAAGACCTGTTGATATTTGGTCAGCCGCAATGATTTATTGTTGTATGGTTTTGAAAAAATTCCCATGGAAAGTCCCCAAATTAGCTGATAATAGTTTTAAATTGTTTTGTTCGGGAAGAGATTGTGATTCTTTAAGTGCTCTTTTGACAAGAGTTCCAACCCCAAAACCATTTGAAGCTACTCCGATTGTTAAACCAAGTGGTCTTTCCAACCTATCCAAAGCTTTATCCAAACCACTAGAAGAAACAAATGAACCCGCCACCACTACCACAAGCGAAGCAGAGACGGAAACTCTCGCACCTGAAAAGACGAGCTCTTTGAAATCGTCGAAAACTTCAAATGAAGTATTCAATTCTCCTCAAACCGGTACAACCCCAACAACCCCTGCCCCATCTTACCAAGAAACCCCACCAGCTTCTATCCCAACTCAGGATCAAGGGGAGGCACATACATCCCAATTGATTGGCGATGCCAGATTACTTCAAGCATTACCAGCCCCTGTGAGAACAGTCATTGGTCGTATGGTTGACCTAGCACCAGCATGCAGGGCTTCGATTGATGAGGTAATGAGTGATCCATGGTTGAAGAGTGTGGAGATGTGTTGTGTTGAGGATCGTGTTGATGGGTCTGGGATTTCAAATCATATTTATCATAGAGCCAAGAATCATATCCATACTGATGTTGATCAATCAGAGGCTCATATTGCTTCTTTGGAAAAAAAGAAACTTCGTGGTTAGCCATAAGGAAATGGTGTTTTTTGTTTCATTTCTTGATTTCATGACATCTCATGGAGTCACTTTATTATAGATTTGCTCTTACCGAAACTTACGTATAAATAGATTATAATGATTTTTACTCAATGTAGTTTCTTAATTTCATATATATTCAATTTTCTATGTACAAACTATTCGCACCACCTTATCTCATATCACAACATTAACACCTATACTTTTAGCAGAAGCAATGACACTTTTAACAATACCTTCCAATTCCAAATCTTTATGACGCTGATCAGTTTTCTTAATCTTGGCAATTTCATAAACATGTTTTAAAGAGATTTCACCGGCAAATGGTTTACCTGAACCAACTTGTGCAGCACCTTTGGAAATATTGGCAGCTCTCATTAACAAATAAGCAGTTGGTGGAGACTTTAGTTCAAATGAGAACGATCTATCCGGTTTCACAATTAATGCAACTGGTATTGGAGTACCTGGATTATATGATGCTGTTCTAGCATTAAACTCTTTACAAAAATCAATGGCTTTAACACCTTTAGAACCCAAGGCTGGACCAACAGGAGGAGTTGGAGCTGCTTGTCCAGCATTCACTATTAGTTTGACAAAGATGTTCTTTACAGCACCACCACGACCCGACATTATGTGATAATTTTTTATTTGACGATGGAACTAAATCTTCAAATCAGAGATCATATCTATACACTTTGGAGTTTTTCAAAGCTTTTGAAAAAAGTTGATGCTATAAAAATGCTGATGTAATCACAATTCGCGAATAGAAACCCCCAAAGTTGATTTAACGAATTAACAATACTTACTACACCTTTTATCTTCCAGTTGGTGAGGTTGACATGGGTATAAGTCATGTTGTTTTTCAGTACAGAGGTGACATGCTCCTGCTCTTTATGGCTTTGGGTCAGTTGTTGTGCATAGGTGAAGACCCTCGGCCTGTTTTAGAGCTCATAAATAGAACATGAGCACTATAAGATCTCATCAAGAGCATTATAAAAAAAAAACAATTGATTCTCACTTTAACCATTCATCTTTGGAATCCGAGTACTTTTATTCGCAAACTTTAGAGCGTACCCAAGTCCAGGACATTATGAATTTCTTTAGCGATAGGAAATGCAAAATATTCGCTGTGGTGACTATTCCACTAAATGCATCATATTTGATCAAATGTATAATTTACAAACCTGACCCATGGATGATTTTTCATATATTGGCGAGTTTTGTTCTACAAGGGCTATTATTTGCTCTCGCAGATGGCCATCTCGATGGGTTATCGAATATCGATGAATCTGATAATTTGCATATTGTAATCCCAGTTGGGATCAATATAAGGCTTCCACGGTGTTGGGGATATTTATTCGGTGAAGATTTCATGGATAGAGTAAGAGATTTCTGGTATTTAGTGCTTGAACCATTGGTGACTCTATATAGTTGGAGATTAAAAAGGTATACTGTATTTCCAGTTAGGTATTATTTTGATTTGGCAGTGGCTAGAGCTTTGGGATACTTTTGGAATTTTTATAATCAAGTGTTTACTAGGAAAGAATCATATCCGCTTGAAGAACAAGCTGAAACTTTTGTTGATGCTTCAAAATTTGATGAATTTGAATACCCATTATTCCCCTCTGAGATTTGGTTAGAAATAGCGAAATATACCGATGATTATCTTCCTCTTATGAAACTAAACAAGGCACTCCTCGACTTATTTGCCAAATTCATTTATGATGAAGTACACGGGATTCTCGCTATAAGTGCATTGGACAAAATGAAAGTTTCAGATCAGTGGTTTCTTCATAATGGACCGGATGTTCCAGGGACAAGTATTGATGGTTATGGCATTTATAAGAGAAGCAAAGAAGTTGACAGGTATGATTATGAAGCTTTGGACTTTGAATACACTCTTAAATCTGGTGTCCGAATAATTCCAAGTTGTTTACATTTTAGAAACGGACCCACAATTATCACAAGCTATAGTGGATTGAACTTGCTAATGACACATGTTTTCGGGAATCCAAAGTCAATTATGAAAAAATATCTAAACAAGTTTTCTATTGATGTTATTGCTGTAACTGGGTATGAAAAATTGAAGAATAGTTTCGAAAATAAACAAGGTTGTCCTTTCGAAAAAATGGATTGTGATGTGACAATTTATTATAATAATAGGGAACGAGTGGTTCCATTATTTTGTGGGTATGAAAATTTTACACAAGAGCGAATCCAGATGAGACCCAACATGGTGAAGGATCTTAATAGAGAAGTTTATTACAAACCTGAAGAGCTACAAGATCGTACTTCAACGCTTCTTTTGAAAGAAAAATTTCAATCTGTTTATTACAAGGAACTATGGCCTGTGCTTTGCGTTTTTGATTCTATTTTCGAAATGCCGGGTTGCAGAAGAACCTTCAACGAGAGACTATTTGATGGTTCAAGCGCTTTCCAGTTTGTCGAAAATGTCATGTCGATTTTACCAATACTTGAAAATAGAGCCAATGATGATGTTCGGCTCGGCTATTTGGCATTAGCTCGAGACGTTTCAGATAGACGTGCCTCAGATTTGAAGATCAAGAATCGTACTTTCTTGAAACAGGATCAAATTGACAAAATTCTCGATATTATGAAACAATCAGTGTGTTCCGATACCCAAAAATGCAGCTTTGTACTACAACATATGACATACACCAATTTCAAAGCACATATTCATAGGAGCCATTCTAGAGATCAAGGCGTTAAGCCACAGGAGTGGTTAGCCGACCGGTGCTATGGACATTCGGAGATTATTCGGTTGACGAGTAAGTGTGCAGTGTCGATGCCTAGGGAATAGAGCTAGCATCAACTTCTTGCTGTATAAATATGATTCTTATTACTAGGTCTTTTCGCGAATGTGTTCTGTGCAATTTCGCGGATTTAATTTGTTTTTTCCAATTTTTTGTAACGCGACGCATTTTTCCACTTTTTTTTTTAAATTTTAAATTTTTTTGGCAAATTTTTTTCCTGAGAAAAAAGTTGAAGATTTTGACACTTTGGAATTTTTTATAGTGAATTGCAATTTGCGTCAGATTTGGTGTGTGAAGAATACTATACAACACACAGTCACGGGCTAATTGCGCGTCGTTGGAACTGATAGAACATAGACCATAGGAGAGATCATCTAATAGAGCGCACAGACTCTACACATACACGATTCATACAGTAACAAAGTAGGAGCTCTATTACAAGGTTTTCTTTTTCCAGTACTTTTCCTGAGGTAGTTTTCCACGAAAAAAAATTAGAGCTTAGTCTAAACACAAAGGAATTTAAAACAACTCAAGTTGTCAACTTTCCCAATCTCTATAAATTGAATCCATTGTTCTCAATTTCAACTTGCCCATATCAGATTCAGATGAGTACTCCAGAAATCATTAAGGATAGCATCGCACCTTTAGTTCAAAGAATCCTCTCAGACCCGTTACATTTCAAATCATCAAAGCGTACTGATATAATAACTAATACGCCAGCATCATACATCAAAATAGGCCACAGATTTTCCAAACACAAACCAGTTGAGCACAGTCAACAGTCATCAGCTCCTCAGAATCCATCCTCCTCGGAAAAGTCCAAATCTGGTATGGCAAAGTCGCGTCCTACTTCTCTAGCCCAAGCCATAGCAGGTTACACTGGGAAGAGATTAGCCAAAGATTCCCAGGCCAAAGGGAAAAAATACAGAAAGCTGAACAAGCAGGAGTCGGAAGAAGAATCACAGGCCAACGAAGACGTGGGTGAAGACCTGGAGCCAGTGGAGGACGACAGTGTTAGTCCAAGTGAGAGCGAGCCTATTGTTGAAGGACAGAAGCTCGGAGCTAGTGAAGATGAAGGCGAACAAGATGAAGAAGAGGAAGCCACATCGAGTCCTAGCTCAACCGCCGACACTGAACAGGACGGGACCTACCAAGACCGTGAATCCAGCTCGTCTGATGATGATACCAACTACACAGACGCTGAGGCTGATATCGCTGTCGCCACGCCTCATAATATCATTAGCAAAAAAGTGTACGAGAAATATCAACTTGGTAAGAACTCAAGCTCCAGCGGCAACGACAGTGAAACATCAAACAACGAGTCAGACTCCGATCTTCCACCAGTGACGAAGAAGGCGGTTGCCAATGAGGATGAAGAGGAGGACGAGGAAGATGATGGTGATTACGTTGAGGCCAGTTCTCCAGACGATGATGAAGCCAGTGAAGGAGAGGAAAAAGAAGAGGCAAAAGATGATAATGATGATGATGACTCAACTGAAAGTGAGAAACCAGATGATGAAGAAGAAGTTGATAGTGATGATGAAGCTGTCATCAAGAAGGATTTAGTAGCTGAAAAGGCTGAAGCGCTTTCCAGACCTGAGACCACCACGCCTCCAACTTCCCCAGAATCTGAGGAAGAGAGCGATGCTCCAAAGTCAAAGAGCATAACTGGACTAGAACAATCAGATTTCTTTGGCATTGAAGAGTCTCCATCGGATAGAGGTTCCAATAAATCATCAAGAATAGTGAAGAATTGGGGGCCAAAATTTAGTACACGTAAACCGCTGGGCTTGTTGAATCATGGTGTCACATGTTACACAAATGCCGCTGTCCAGGCTATGATCCACATTCCAGCTATTCAACACTACTTGAATGATATCTTGCTGAATAAGTATAAAGACACTATAAATCCAAGATCCGTTTCACAAGTTTTAGCTGAAACTTCAGCAAGAATGTGGGGGTTTGAAGGTAAACTCCCAAAGAAAAGTGGTGCCAGATTCATCAATCCTAAAAAATTGATTAGTCGTTTAGATGATATCAATTGTATGATGAGTGATTGGCAGCAAGAAGATTCTCATGAATATTTCATGTCTTTGATGTCTCGTTTACAAGAAGATGGTACACCAAAGGGTAAAAAATTGAATGAGAGTATCATTTATGATATCTTTGGTGGTTTATTGGATCAATTTGTCACTTGTAAAAGTTGTGGTCATGTTTCCAAGACTCAACAAGAATTTTATGATCTTTCATTACATTTAGGATCTTCAAGAAAAAACAGTCAAACTGAATCTGATTTGCAAAATGAAGATGCTTCTGAATCCAAACATAGATATTCAATCAACAAATCAATCAGAGATTTTTTTTCACCTGAATTGATCAAGCCTGATAGAACCGATAAGAAGAGTGGTTATGTTTGTGAAAAATGTAAACAAAGAACAAATGCTGTTAAAATTAGTACTATTGATAGAGCTCCGGAGACATTGGCTGTTCATTTGAAAAGATTCAAGTTAACAGGAAACACATATTCAAAAGTGAAACAAGGTGTTTCTTATCCATTGATTTTGGACTTATCTCAATATACCACTAATTCTGAACCTGCTCTTTATCAATTGATATCTGTTGTTGTTCACGAGGGTAGATCTGTCTCGTCAGGTCATTATGTTGCACATTGTCGTCAACCAGATGGTGTATGGGCCACTTTTGATGATGAATATATTAACACAATTCCTGAGAAGCAAGCTCTGAAAGACCCTTCTGCTTACTACATGATTTACACTAGATTAACTCATAAAGAGATTTCCCAATCACAATCGCCAATTTTTAAAAAATTGAATTCTTCTAATAATGTCACAAAGCACAATAATAAACCCACCGCCACCACAACAACAAGCACAAGTTCTGTGCAAAATTCATCTGCATCAACTTCTTCAGTGTCGCAATCACCAATATCAAATAAGATGAAATCATTACGTGTTGGGATAGCCACTCCAAGAAAGCCATCACCTATGGTTTCATCTCCAATCTCACCTTCTCCAAATAATAAGAAATCCAAAATCAGAGGCATTACACCAACTAATAATCTTGGAAATTTGGGTAATAAAAGCCAAAAAAGATATACAAAAGATCATAGCAATGGGAATTCCAAAAGATTTAAGAAATATTGAATCCCCAACCAACAACATCAAACAAACACATACTCATCATACATCACAAATACTTTGACAGATTTTTGATCGTGTCTCACATTCACAATAATTTTGCATTGATTCATTTTCATTTTTTTCTTGTTCAATCATTCATATCTGTATATCGATCGTTTAATAACATTTGCATTAGACTTGGCGTCAATTACTGACGTTGTCAAATATATAATGACTATTCTCATAGAAAGCCGTAGTATCATAATCTGAGAAGAGCATTATCAAGAATTCATCATCACAGTATTTCGTTCATCAACAAAATTCGCGGAAGGTACTAAACTTTTTGTGGGCTTGGTCTTCGAACTGGTATGATGAATACAAACAGAACTTCAATGCTAAGAGCTTCCACAGTTCATGTATCACAAGGAGCTTTCTGGAACTAAAGACACTTTCAATGGTTTAATCCACGAAACTTTGGTCAAAGAAAACAGGCTCCACCATGAACTAGTCAAACAGAATCAAGGCACTGGGTATACTTATCCACCACTGGACTCACCGTTAAAAAGTCTTGATGTTGATGAAGCGTACAAGTACAATGTGGGCACTTCGTTCAATTGGTGTGACAATGGTGGTACTTTCGTCACAAACTCTGAAGATAACGGAATCAGACTATACATTACATCTTCAACATTGATGACTGATGAGAATACCCAACTGGTCCCATTCTTACGCTGTTTTGAATCGACTCCAATGGTATGTTCAGCCATACATCCTCAATCTTCGTTATACAAAAGTCATTTCCCGATTCTTGTCTCGAGGAAAGATGTGCCGTTGACACTGAGGAATATCATACCCAATGATGAGAATAAATCATCTACGGTACTCAGTTACAATGTACAGCACAAACAAACAGAAATATATCAAAAAATACATTCGCTTTCATTCTTGGACAACATCAACTTCATAGCAGGCTCCAGCAAGTCTCTCATGCTCTTCGATGTGCAAAGATCGGACTGTATAATGTCTATTGCACCGAAAACTGGTATTGTGAGTACAATAACGAATTCTAACTCGGCTTTTTCAATGAAGTCAAGTTTCTACACTGGAACATACTCGAATAAAGTCACTCATTACTCGGACAATTTGGAAAAAATCTCACAAGTGGAAGTTGACAGTGGTAATGGGGTTACACAGCTGATCGAATCTGTTAATGGGAAATACCTGTACGTTGTGTCAAGAAATTCTAAAGCGATTGATATATTGGATATTAGAATGGGGTTACAGAAAGTATCTCAACTTCTTAGTTTTTCGAGTGGGAATCAAAGAATCAAAGGCGATGTTCTGCCTAACTCACAAGGGCTAGTGATAGGATCGGATAATGGTGATTTACTCTTTTATAAGGATGCGGAACTCGGTCTTGAATCAGAACCTGAGGTGCTTAGTTTATCAAGCTCGACTGTTTCATCGGTCTCTGTGCATCCTACTGAGTCTCAAGTCTTAGGTATTCAAAGTGGAGATAGATCAAATGAGAATCATTCACTTTCACTACAAAATGTTAAATTTTAGTGAAATTAAACATAGCCACAACGCTTTAAAATTTTCGTCTCAGTCATTCATTCATTCATTTAAGAATAAAATTTCTTGTAGTTTCAAAGTAACTAGATTTCGACTAGCAATAGCTGCTGAATTTCTAATTTTTTTCTCTTCATTACTTTCACTTTTGGAATTAGATTCATTATTAGCAGCACCAGGGTGATTACTGAGTTTTAGCAAATTTGGTTGAGTGGGGCTAGCGACTGAAAGACCAGTTATGCTTTTTCTTGAATCTCTCAAGAACTTAAATCCTGTATCAATATCCATCCCATTGTTAAATCTTGGACTTTCATCATCCAAATCATCCTGTAGATTACGTACATCAATATCACTATCATCATTCATCTCCGAATCACTGTCATCACTATCATTCAGGGCTTTTTTTGCAAGTTGTTTTTTCCTCTGGAGTTTAGCAGCCAATAACATCTGCCTTTGACGTTGGATATAATCAAATTCTGCTGATTTTGCTGCGTTTTTTTGACCCATAACATTCGCTAACCTATCTGCAAGTGCTTGTTTAACTTTCAGTTTTGAAGAAGATTTTGTGCCGGTGTCCATTAAAACATTCAGTTTTTTTCTATAGGACTTAAAACTTTCATTTAAAAATTTATCAAATTTCTGTTTATCTTCTTCATTGGTGGTTGCATCTTCGTCTGCATTATTCAGTAAATTACTTATCCAAAATTTGTTCCACAAATTTTTCAAAATTAGATTATCAATGGTGCTTCTAAATATATCGATTGAAAGTGAATAATACTTAGATGAGTGCATACCAAAGTCTTGAACTTTCTCACTAGGTATATCCTTAGCCTTTTCATTCTTTGTTTTTTTCGTCATCCCTGATTTTTGAACAAACGGTGAAGTTCCTAGACTTTTAGGATTGGCTGATGTTGATAGCGTTGTATTACTTTTCACATAGTCATCTGTATAAGTTCTGAATGCACCAATTTCGACTTTCCCGTTTGCCATTGTTCTTTCAGGATCAACTACAATAGCTAAATATGGGTCTTGAAATTGTTGATTTAGTGATTGTGTAGCAACATCAATACCTGATAACCAACATCCATATCCAGGATGCGAGTGATACCAGCCAACAATATTCTCATACCTTCCTGATCTCTTCAAACTGTCAAGATACTGTACCATAAACTCATAACCTTCGGCTTGAGCGTTAACTCTAGTTTCAGTACCTTCAACAGGCAACGGATAAACATCCATAACAACAATCCCGTTCTTTACAATCTTCCCAGTGAGCATGCCCATAATTTCAATAGAGCCACCGGAACGCGCGTGAATTGTCATTTTCAACAAAGCGAGTGGTGAAACATGAACATGCTGGAAATAATTTGGATCTTTCTGCCATGGCTTGGATTCGCCTAACTCAGAATCAACTTCTTGTGTATAGGCATCATCGTAAAATAAATCTGACTTTTCAGAGGCTGATTGTGTTAATATGGCATTTAAATCGAGCTCCGCTGTCTCCAATTGATTCGAATGATTGTGCTTGTGGATGTGGTTGTGGTTATGATTATGGCTGGGTTGTTGCTTATCACTCTCGCCACTTTGAGCTGCAGTTTTGGAGAAGTTTTGAATGAGATAAGCATCTCTCTTTGAGTTTGACTTGTCTAGAACATTCGGCATGATTGGTTTATCTTATTCTTCTAGCCAATTGACTCTGTTGGTCTTGTTAAAATGATGTACTCTTTATAAGTCATAATTCATCAACTATGTTTAAATGATCCTACCTATCACTAAAACGGTTGCTGAGCCCTGGCGCTGTGTCGCTAACCAACATATGCTCTTTTTGGTCCTTTTGGGAAGGAAACAAGGGGATGTTAAAAATTACATCAAAATCCTCAACTGTCTTCTTCACCACTCCTTCACCAATCTTGCAAGATCTTTGATGAAAGAGAACTACGTTTTGGCAGTTGTGCCTATTTGTTGATTTGAAGGGTACCAGATGCAGCGATGGACACTTTCCGCTTTCTGTCCTGAGACTTAGACCCCAGATATCCTTTATTGTGGATCTCGAAACATGTTTGTGTTATAATGTCAGGCCTCATTCACAAACCCAAGAAAAGAACAACTACATTTCGATCTGACCTTTGTGGAAATGTTTAAATATATCATGTATCCATTTGTGAATTATATAAAAGGACTCAAATTAACGAACGAATTGAAGAAGCTATAATTAATAATTTGAAGAAAAAAATTGATGACCAGCTATCAAATAAATTGATGTTGATTAAATTAGCAACCATCAATAACAAGTTAAATGGATTAAACTCACCATAAGAAAAACCCAAAATGAAAAGAGTTGTAAGAGGAAAATAACAAAATATTTCAAAGTTTTAGACTTTGAACAAAAGTATCAGAAAGTGAATCAAAATAAATGATTCATGATAAAAGTAAAATATTAAATTTAAAACCATGAGTTCCAGTCAAACTTGCGAGAGGATCAGATTCATCTTGGTCATTATATATTAATGGGAATTGAACGTTGTCGAAAGTGGTTAATAATCTAACTCTGGAATGACATCTGTTTCTCTTGGAGTTGCTTCAAATTGACCAGCATTTTGTGCCTTTTGAGAATCCAGATATGATGAGCCTTGTGGAACGCCATAGTACATATAATATGGTGCTGGTGTAACTGGAGCATGTGCTGAAGGGTTCAGTGGAGCTGGTGGATAGTCAACCAGTGATGGATCATGAGGAGAATAGTAATATGGATATGATGCATATGGAAGATATGACGATTGATCATACAGGTAATTTTCCTTTGGTAATGCGTAATAATAATATGGCAGAGGTTGATTCTGTTGCAGCATTGGATTAAAATTTCTTCTATGCAAATGCAATGATTTTGTGGTACCATATCCAGATGTTGGATCGGTGGCTTGATCATTAATGAGATGGTCACCAACGGAAACATTAGTTGATGAGTATAATGACTTTGTTTCTCCTGATGAATTGAGTGTATGATTACTTGGAGATGATGCTGGTGTATGTTTATCATTTGATGTGTTGTTGTGATCATGTCCATTTTTAGAAGGGGTGTTGATTATAGAACCTGACTTATCTTGTTCGTGTGATCCGTATGGGGGGTTTGAAAGATATTGAGAATAGCGATATTTCTGACTGGTAGCTTCATTGTTGAAAGAAACTGAACGATTTGGAAATACTGGTTGATGAGGATGCTTTGTTGAAGCATTTGACATTTGGAAGTTTGCATTTGAGACCATCCCAAACTTACCCATTGGTTGTCTTTGTTCATATGGCTTATTGAAGTTCACAAGTGATGAGCCTGTACTTGCCCTTCTAACTGGAAGGTTGACAGGTGGTGGTGCAAGGTTCAATCTTGGCTGATTATTGTTGAAATGTTGCTTTTTATGATGAAGTTCACGGTATTGAACATGCATAGTTTTATCCAAAAAAACAGCATGATTTTCTCTCTCAACAGCGGCAGCGGCAGCCCTCTCTGTCTCAAACTTGATGAACGCAAAATTGTTACCAGGTTTGATAACTAAGACGGTATCAACTATTTTACCATGTTTTGAAAATCTTTCACCTAAGTTCTCTTTGGTAACTCGGGAATCCAATTGACCAACAAAAACTGAAAACTTGTCAATAACAACTTCTGGTTCAACTTTGGAAAATTGTTCACTTGGAGACTCGATGTTTTGGGCCCATTCAACAATCCAATCTGGACTTAAACGTAAGTTGGCGTATGCTCTGATGGCATCATCTCTGTATGCAAATTTACAGAACCATGCTTTGTTCAAGTTAGATTTTCTGAATTGTGTGTCATTATTACCAACTGTTTGCTCAACCTCGCCATAAAACTCTAATACCTCTTTGATGTCTTTCAATGGAAGATCTATAGCAGTTGCTGTTGCAATGTATAAAGTTCTGTTGACTTTTGCTGGTTCACAACGGATTGATCTACCATCCAAGATTGAATGCTGTGCACCTTCTAAAGCTTTTCTTGCGTCAGCATCATTGGTATACTGAACAAAAGCATATGGTCTATTGGATGGATCACGTAATACTTTGACTAAGGCTAATTCGCCCCACTGTTGGAAATGATTGGTAACTGAACTTGAGAGTTCGTCATCACTCTTACTTGAGGCAAGACTTGCAACAAAAACACAAGATGAAGGGCGGCCACGGAATTCCTCTTTATCTTTCTTGTCATGTTCGTTGGTAGCATCTTCTTTAATATCAATAGGCTCCAATGTTTGATTTGGATCGCCTTGTTCTGATTCAACAATCAAATCCAGGTTATCAGTTTCGGAATCATAATCATCATCCAATTCAGAATCATCAGATGAAGAGACTGATGGTGGTAAAACTTGAGTAATTTTCGGGTCATAGTTATCAGAGCGGTTCATCTTAACTTTTTGATAATCACTGACTTGATTCAAGTCATGGTCAGTGGTATCTTTTATGACTGTCAGAAGAGTATCTTTTGAGACCATGTTAGTTGAAGTTGATGTTGATTGATGAGCTTTGATGATCTTGTATGGTTCTAGCGGTCAAAATAAAAAATAAGCGCCCTTATCAAAGTTAAATGAAATGCCGATAAATACAAAAGCCCTGGATGTTTTGTTCGATCTTTGATCTTTTGACTTAATATTGGTGCTATAGCGCTTCGAGTAGTGACTTGATTTGCTTTGAAGATCTTTGCTGAGTTGATGAAACTGGCTAAGCTTTATATGTTTGGAAGTAAAGAGACCTAGCTGTGCAAATGGAAGCTTAGTACAATCCAATATGATTCAAATGAAGGTATAGATCAAGAGAACAAGAAGAAAGGTCAAGAAACATGGATTGAAGAAAAGAAGGAAATGATGATATCTGAGAGCTTTTATAATCGTTCTTCGTGATTTTGTGAACATTGCAAATTTTTCTTTTTTGTCATTGTCCAAGTTTGTTCATTTCGGTTGGAGATTAATATATTGCAAAGTACATACATTTAATCATGAGTTTAGTTTTGGTATGTATGAAGCTGATCAATTAATTCCAGATTTTCCAGGTGTGTCTCGGAGACATTTGGCGTCTACCGAAGGCGGCTAGATATAGAGAAGTGATTTCTGAGATCCAAAAACATGAATAAAGACCTGACACTTACGGGGATATTTCTATGATGATAGTTTGTCAAAATTATCAAGATTTGCTGGTCAATTCACATTAATTGATTATGTGCATTTATGTCCTGATCTGAGAGACATGTCATTGTTTCCCACAGATATGCCTGAGAAGGTTCACAATAAGCTGCCTCTTTACAATTTTTTACAATCTATATTATATTGAGGCTGCAATATACAGTTGATGGGATTTATGATGGAGATAGTACATATGGTCGTCCTAGCGATTTCTAGATTACATGGTCCTTATTGTACCATGCCGATGTGAGAAATGGATATCAATGCCCACTGCCAAACTTTAATTTGATGGCACCATTGGCGACAAAAAGGGAACTGATGTTTTAGATGTACAGGCTACATTTCCCCGTCTGTGATGTCTAAGAGCATTTATTCATGCGCCAATATAACGTGCCAATTTTTACACTGTGTGTTGTTTTTTCATATCAAATCTGGCTGATTAATTTTGTGGTTCATAATCGCTCAACAAAACATGAATTATAATCGAGTCAATAGTCCTATATCAAAACTACAAAATTGCAAAATAGTCTGGGCTTTCTGAAATCCAATTGTCTAAGATTATGTTATCTAGCTATGTTGTCATAGTGGAGTGCTTATTATGGGGCAACATTGACCCATATGCAACATTTTACAACTATTCACGACATACCACAATGACTTTGAGTGATTAAAAAAAAGTAAAATGATATTTGGGCTCAAGTGTGCTCGCTTGTCGTTAAGATTGTTGATGAGCTTAAAAATTTATCTTTTAATATCAGGGCGCATAACATTTGCAAGTTCTCAAAAGAATCGTGTTAAGTTTAATTTTTTGATAGCTGCTCCAGCACATGAGCATGTCGGACGTGATCGAGGCCTCCTGCATGGATATGTTATCTGCGCGTTACCTACACAAAGTTATAATTCATCTTTGAAAACTGATTGTCTATGCAGATGTCGGGGGCAATCAAATCATACTTTTCACAATTTGTGTAAGGTCAATGCCTGTTTTGTGTCCGCTACCAGAACTGCTCACTTTCCCAAAGTACAGGAGAGAAGCGTGATTGAGTGCGAACTAAGGCAGTTTTTATGATTTTGATTTGCTAGAAGTTTAATGCCAGCCAGTGGACCAAAGACAGTTGGATCGGTGAGGCTTCAAGTTTGGAGATGATATGAGGGATTCAAGCAGTGTAAATTTGGAGATAATCAAGAAGTTGTGTACCTTACAAAAGCTTTTATTATGTGTCCTCTACGTAGTTAACAACCAAGCATGATGAGGTATGTTATAGCTTCGGGGTGCAAGCTAGAAAGCTTTCACTTCTCTGACGCTTCAACAATTATCACTTTCTTGGACAAGTTAGGCTGTACACAATCGTCCCTGTGCGGCATCGCTGCTGTGCATCGCACTTATACATAGCGTTTTGTTTGTGAGATTTGAGGGACTCAAATATTTTAGACAGATGGAGCTGTTCTCAATAGCAGAAGACGGGAAATCGCTTTGGCAACAAAAATTTGAGAAGTAGGCACGAAGAGCTCTTCGAGACGTTTTTACTGTGCCATTGTTTCAATTTGATGAAGCAAAACTATAATGAGAAATGAACTTCAAGTGGCCTGGAAGCTTTATCAATGCAAGCATTGAAAGGCCTCAGAGTGTGCTACTATGAGCGTCGAACCCACTTTTTTGAGGCTGTAGTGGGTATAACTCAAGGTGCTTATAGTCTATATCGCTTAGAAGTTAGATCGGATCATGAGGATACATGACGGTTGTGGTTGATTTGGCCTCTTGACAATTGGGTCTGAAGATTGAAAACATGGTCGATTGTTTTTACGAACCCGATAGGTACAATCCCAAGATTTGAGATTTCATTTTTACGAACTTCTCCAGCATGATTAAACAGCACCTATGAAATAACCAAGCAATTTTATGCTCACGGGTGACTGTACATGGAGTGCTTAAGTCACCACCACTACCAAGTGTTTGCTCTGTATGTATTTATCTATTGTCGTCCTGAAACTTCCCTCCCTTATTGATCGATAATGCATCACAGTTCGTTCGCCTTCCTACCTTTTCATGAAACTTATTGGTTGCTGCAGCCGCTTCACATGGAGTTGTTTTATTATAGGGCGAGAGAGAACAAAGGCAAATGCACTGGATCCATATGAGCATGTAAACTATAGAACCCATTAAATCACATGTTTGATTTTCGGGACTTTCTTGAAGCGTATGAACGGTTTTGAGCGCTCGAGCTGAGCACATCCACGAAAACTCAAAAGTCTATTTATACTCCCTACATATGGCAAATCCATCACAGTTATGGTAAAGATAGAGAATTATTGATTATTTTCTTTGAAGCGCTATGTGGCGGTTTAAAGGGCGATATTGTCGACTATGCTCAACATGAAACACCCCGAACTGAAAATCTGTTAATAATATTTTACCAATCTGAATATGGCGACGTTGCCCTGGTATCTTGACCAATCGCAACATTAAGAGAAGATGAGAATCGGTATAGTTTTATATGATAAGGGATCTTCATATGGAAAATAGAAAATCTATGAAGTTGATGAACTAGAATTTGGTACCAGCAAAAACTGTTGGTATGTTATTTATGGTTTCAATGATATTATCTCAATAGGGGTTGGATACTATCAAAGCTTGAAGATATGATGAACGTTGATAATACAAGTTTTTTCTATATCATATGCTGCTAAGGGGCTGAAAGTCTCACTGAACAATGTACTAGTGACTGTGGACTATATACTACTGTCACTGATCTCTTTGTTGATGTGTGAGATTGATAGATTAGAGGTACAGGTGGGGCACTACTCTTAAAGATTGCTTCTGATTTGTTACCACCAACACCTTCAAGAAACATTTTGTACTGGCTGTCTTGTCTTGGATGTACTCAATTTCCTGATAAAATAACTTGAAAGATGTTGTTACTTTAAAACTCTTTAAGCGATGTGGGGATGACTAGTAACTTCGACAAGTTAACAAATGAAAAAATGAAGATCTTAGTATTGCAAGCCATTCATCAGATGATTCAATGTACTTTCTTATTCGATATCTCGTGCTTTAACGCACGATTTTCATAACAGTTTGATGACCTACTTAATTAGAAATACAAATTTCATAGGAAGGTTGTTCCTTTCATCAAAGCATCGCCACTGACACACAGCACAAAAACAGCCACATATCCAGCCACAAGAATGGGGTAGGCTATCAACAAACCTGTCAACATTGTCTGATAATCCGATGAAGCTCGACTACGGCACTTCAGAGACAGATATTACAGTTGAATAATCTACTTCAGGTCTTTTGATCAGCTGGGATATGAAATCTGAAGTAGGAATAAATGGAAGATAAAACTGAAGGTACAATCTCAATTGCTAAGATGTATCATGTGATCTTTT